>JAULBY010011058.1:0-24259 GCA_032358315.1 Ophiocytium majus
AAATTGTTGATGTTAGGCTGAAACACGAAATCCGTGTTTCGTGTACCATGTTGTTTTCCGTTCCGTGTCCAAACTCTGCTGCAGTAGTACTTGCAGCGGCATATGTCACAGCTCCCATAGCAGCGAGTACGCCAGTGTACACCCTGGTTCAATATGACGTTTTTGTATGCAGAAGCAGCAGATGGATGGTCATCGAAACCGTTCGGCAAGCTGCCATGCCACACACACTACTGCAGCGCCAGTGCCCCTGCTGCATGGGGGTTGTCGCAGCAAGCCACACCAGTGCACCACGATCACGTGTGTCGCGGCAGCATGCTGTCTCGGCTAACTACTCTTGGTCATGTGCAACAGATGTATTGTGAAACACTCGGCCGACACTCTGGCGCTCTCACTGACGGCTTCTGGTGTGCATTCCACCAATGCATACCAAAGTGGTGGAAAGTAATAGCAAGTAATAGCAAAGAGTGAAAAGTACTAACTTGTTCAACACCACTGCACTTGTCGCCTGAACACATTGGTACATGGCTTATCTGCAGGACATGCTACGTTGCAGCACAGGGCAGTTTTGTGTGCACCGTGGTGTGCAGAGTGTGACCGCTTCAGTGCTATTGACCCTGCTGCTAGCTGGGTGCAGCCGTGAGGGGCATGTGGCACCAAACAGCGGTGGGGCAGATTGTCCATTGTGTAAGGGAATACTCTGAAGTTATTTGCTCATCCACCATGTGTGTCAATTGCAACGCTGTCATCAACCACCACGTCGAAATGGCTTTGCTAGGCAGCAATTCACTCAGTAGGCTAGCAGCCTTTGATGCTGAAGTGCATCCACAGTGCTGACAGCGTATCTCCCAAATGGTCCTGCTGATTTTGGGTCTGTCCTGCAGGCGGTTACGGGCGGGGCGACAACACACTCGTGGGCAGAGCAGGAAGGCCGCTCCTGGCCCAACCCCAAGTTCTGCGCAGGTGGGTGGCAAATGAGTTGTGCAACTGCCCCCGTGGCGGTTCAGCATATCCTCAGATACTGGTTCCATCTCTGCTTGATCAATTATGCCAAGGAGTACGGCTGGCGCTACAGCATTGGCAACATACACCCTCAAGTAGTACACGTGCACTAGTGCTGGTGGGTGGTCACGGGTGTGGCTGCTGAGCAGCACTGATGTTGATGGTGTCGGGTGCCCTAGCCGCATGTTCATATTTACCCACAGAGGTCCAGTGACCAGACTAAAAGCACATGTCAATACATATATACATCGGTACTGACAAAAACCTTTCAGGATAACGTACTCATGAGGCTCAACGGTCACACTATTCTTGTGTGCACTGCGTGCATACTGCAGCACCCGTGACCCTGCTTCATGGCGCACCGCCGCAGCAGGCAGTACCACTAGGTGCAAGCATGGCACCATAGAGCTTGCAGCAGCAGTGACCTCGCTCACAGCTGCTCTTGGGCGTGTGCCACAGTTGTACCATCAAAAGTTCAAAGATGAGTTTGTAAACGCTGGGGTGCATCCAAATAGCACACCAGCAGTGGTGGTGCGGTTCCGCTGCTGCGCACAATGGCAGGCGCGGTGGTGAGTGCTGGCTGCGCGCGTGGCGGCTCTGAACTTCGCGGCGGCTCTGAACTTGGCCCAACATAGTGCACAGTACTAGCTAAAAAGGCATGTAAAGCAGTGCGGGCGGCGCAGCGTGTCCGGCGGGGGTCGTGTGAACAGTTGTGGCGTGTTTTCCTGCCCGCAGCAGCGCACTTGCCCCATGAGGGGCATGGGGTAGTATTCAGAACCAAAACATGTGTCAGAGCTGTTGTGCTTGCTCATTCATGTTATTATCTTGTGCCTTGCACCACTTCCCGTGAGTTATTCGCCCCAGGTGTGCCTGCACAAGAGGCAACGCTCAAGGCGGCAGTGGAGAGGTGTGGCTGCTGAGCACAATGGCAGGAGCGGTGGTGAGTGCTGGCTGCGCGCGTGGCGGCTCTGAACTTGGCCCAACATAGTGCGCAGTACTAGCTAAAAGGCCATGTAAAGCAGTGCGGGCGGCGCAGCAGTGGTGTCCGGCGGGGGTCGTGTGAGCAGTTGTGGCGTGTTTTCCTGCCCACAGCAGCGCACTTGCCCCATGAGGGGTATGGGGTAGTATTCAGAACCAAAACATGTGTCAGAGCTGTTGTGCTTGCTCATCCATGTTAGTATCTTGTGCCTCACACCAATTTTTTCTGGTTTCTACGTCCCAGGTGCACCTGCGCAGGCGGCAACGCTCAAGGCGGCAGTGGAGCACTGCGGCTGCTGAGCACAACGGCAGGCGCGGCGGTGAGTGCTGGCTGCGCGTGTGGCGGCAGCAAGTTAGCTCAAGCACTGCCCTAGGACATATGCCATCGGCCTGGCATGATTTTTTTTGCTAATGTGGTCATTGACGCCGACGCGCACATGCTGTGCATGCCACCGGCCAGCGGGGTGGTGGTGGCGGCAGGTGGGAATAACTGGTAGCTCGTGCACAGCCGTTGTGCCTGGTCTCAAAAGGATTTTTGTGCTATTTAAATGTCTAACAAGCAGTGTTGCTGTACATGTTGATCTCGTTTGCACTGAGGTCTGCAGCTCGTGCGCCCTTCTGTGCCAGCGCCCCTACTCGTTGGGGCGTTGTCGCAGCAGGCGGTAGGAGCAAGCGCAAGTGCATGAACACGGCACGCATGGCGGAAGCAAGTTAGATCAAGCACTACTCTAGTACATGTGTACGCAGTATTGAGCATTGCCAGCTCTTTCGCTACTCCAGTCTGATCCCTTTTTCTGGTCATGCGCACCGTGTGCAAAGGGCTTTCCGCGCCCTAAGCGGAGTTTAATAAAAGTACATTGTGGTACGCTGCATGGCCGCAGGCACCCCTCCCAGCCATGCTCTGTGTATGTGGTGTCCTTGCGCGTCAGCAACAGGCTGTGCTGTGCGGCCGCACGCACACGCATTGCTGTTGAGGCCAGGTTCGCACGTTGAACCCTACACTTCGTTGTGCAATGCCGACGCAACAGGAGACATGCTTGGTATTGAATGTGGAAGCAAGCACGAACACAAGGGCACATCAGGAGCGCTGCCGCGCCGCCGTACCTGGGCCTACTGACAGTAATCGTTTAGCCCACGGGCCTGCACATGCCCAAAATTCGGCAAGAAAACCTGGTTTGCTGTGTGGCCTGTTGAAGTTGCAGCAGCATTTCTGGCGAATTTATCGTATTTCTAGTCAGCAAATTCACACAAGAACTTCTAAATGTGTGTGTGGGCGGGCTGGAGCACCAGTTTGCGCCTTTGCGCCTCAAACTTGAAGGCGGAGGCTCAACTCCAACTGCAGTTTGGAGAGGCACATCGAAGTGTACACTTGCAGCCTTGCGATGCGCGTGGCGTGCTGCCCGCCTTGGTTCCGTGCGCATTCAGATCGGCACCCCTCCTGCTGCTTGCTACAGGTGAGAGTTAGCAGTGCGGATGAGGTTTGCATGACGCGCTTTCGTTCTCTAGCTGATTCAACTGAGCCCCTTTGCTGTTGTTCCCAGTCACAGCCCCTTTGCCTGACGTACTCTGACACCAGGGCGGGTGCTTGTTGACTGCCTATGACCCTCTCCTTCGTGGTGCCAGGCGCCAGAGCTGACCTGAACGCGGACACCGCGGACACTGTCACAGCAAGTCAGAATCAGCATTTTGTGCTGGCTGGAGCACCAGCAGCAGAGCTGGCATGGAGCGGCTGCTGGTGCTGCTGCTGGCGTTGCTGCCCGCAGATGCAGCACTGGCGTCCAAGTCAGCAGCAGCACCGGCAGTGGCACGCGCAGGTTCGAACACCGGGCTAGAGGGGTGGCGGCTGGTGTGGCACGATGAGTTCGAGGGTAATGCCCTCAATACCTCCAATTGGGACGTCATGCTGGGCGATGGGTCGGAGTACGGAACGGAAGGCTGGGGCAACGACGAGGTGAGCGCATCGAATGCGCGTGTCCGCTGCTGCCGCCAGCCTGCTGGTGCCAAGCTTGCCGATCGCAGGCACCCTCACCTGTGCTCGCGCATTTGGGTGCCAGCAATGGCCCGTACCCCTGCGTCCGCCGGCCACGACTTGTCGGAACTCTCGACGGCGGTGGGCACAGAATGCTGGTCTGGCTCCCCTCATAACGCCCAGGCGCAGGCCGCCAGCGCAACGTCAGCAAAACACATGAGGCACACACAAAAATCCCTCACCGCCTGCCCCTGCCGCCGCCACCGCACATGCAGCGACAGACGTACACACAGGAGGCCCTCACCGTAGCGCACGGCGCGCTCACCATCAACGTGACGGTGCGCGAAACTGATGGTAGGTACGTGAGCGGGCGCATACGCACGCTGGGCTGCGCGGAGTTTGCATATGGGCGGGTGGAGGGGCGCTTTGCGCTGCCGCGGGGGCGCGGGCTGTGGCCGGGCTTCTGGATGCTGCCGTCGCGCAGCGTGTACGGTCGAAGGTGGGCGTCCAGCGGCGAGATTGACATCATGGTAAGCGCCACAGTGGAGGGCACGCGCTCACGCATGAGCGGCTGCTGATGACCTTCATTTAGGATTCCCCCCCGCCACACACACATGTGAACACTCAATCTCGGAGCGATAAACTCTAGGTCTCCCCACCGGTAGGGGCCGTCATGTGCACACCAGCACCCGCAGTGTTCTCGCGCCGATCCTGTTGCTGAGCAGGTGCTGTGCCACATGCGCATGTAAGCGCAAGCACTGTGACACAGCACTGCACGAGGGCTGACAGACATTGCCTGATGGAACACTGCGCGCGCGTGCATGCCATGCCCCGCGCAGGAGGCAGTGGACGACATGGAGAGTGTTTTTGGGACGATGCACTTTGGGGGAGGGTGGCCCAAGAATCGGGTGAGTGACACAGCTGCACACGCACACGCAGCGCAGCTTGGCTTTTGCTTTTGGATAAAGCTCTGACGTTATATGTGCAGCAGCATGCGGAAGCTGGGCAGCTTGGCTGTCCGGGCGGTGCTTCAATCAGATCCGAATAGGGGACTTGGAGGGTATTTGGATGCAGGCAAGAATCCTTGGATGCAGGCAAGAATCCTTGGACGCGCTCTCATAGCAGCATTAGCGTTAGAGGCACTCACAAAGTGTTTGTCTTGCGCTTGTCAACATGTGCCGGCATGACAACATGTGTGGGCCTGCAACTCATATGCTGGTGTGTGCCATTCACATGCTGGCATGCCACTCATAAGCTGGCATGCCACTTATGCTCTGGCGTGCCATTCATCTGCTGGCATGCAAACAATGGTGCGCCCCAGTGGGCTTGCCACTCATAGGCCCGCCTGCACGCATGCGCCATGCACCGCACAGCCCTTCCAACTACTGTTCACACGCACAGCGGCACCCAGGGACAGCACACACCAGCGCACAGCGCAGCAGCGGCACCACACACGTCCCTACAGACACCCCTCCGCCTGCCCAGCCCCATCACACACCACTGCTAACGCCGCCTCCTGCGCCCGCCCGCACCCATGCGTCCCAGGACTCTGGGCGGTGGCCGTGGCTGAAGCTGCTGGCGTGCGCGGGCGGGGCGTGGTGCCACGCGCGGCTGCCAGGCGGCGCCACGTTTGCTGGCGAGTACCACGTGTTTGCCCTGGAGTGGGAGCCGAATGAGATGAGGTGGGCGGCGGCAGCAGCGCTGGTGCTCAGTACTTTTTGTTGTGTTTTGGGTGCTGAGCGTGATTTGTATAGATGAGGTGGCGGCGGCAGCAGCGCTGGTGGTTTATTACTTTTTGTTGTGTGTTTGGGTGCTGAGCACGATCTGTGTTGACAACATGGACGCCCCAAGGTTGTACTACAGTGGCACATTGGTTGGCATTGATACCGCTGGCGGCTCGGTTACATTGGTTGGCATTGATAGTGCTGGCGGCGCGGGTGGGAGCTGTTCTGAATCACCTTCAGTCCTGAAAACCTTACCAGTGCCAGCATCCCAGTTTTGTGCGTAGGTTGGCATTGACGCCGCTAGAAGCAAGGTTGACACAGGAAGTCGCATGTGCTCACATCAGGCATTGCAGGGCATTGTAGACACATGTTTTATTTCAAATGACATCAGCCTGATATGGCTGGGCGAGGGTGTGGTGCATCACTGGCGTTGCTGACCAATAGTTGGACACGATTTTCTTTGGGAGCGTGGTACCACTGTGACTGGCCCCTGGAGTGCTGATTGAGGCTGCCAGCAGGTCAGCAAGGCGCCCCACAGCCACGGCAGCACTGGTTCTCTTGCGTTTGCTGGTGTGTAGGCTGGCTATGGTGGTGTGTGCGTGCATACTGTAGCCATAAAAGCATGTTGTAGCCGCTGGGGCGTCACTGCGCCCTCATTGCTGCCGCCACATTGTCAAAACGCCCCCCAATGGGGCACTGCCTTTGCAACAATGTGTGCGCGTGCACAAAGGCCACTTGGCATATCAAGCTGCTGCTGCGCACCCGCACTACTTGTCCCGTGGGGGGACAACCTGTAGCACTTGCTGGGAGGAACAGGCTGGCGTGGTTGCTGCGTGCATGTGCACAAAAAGAAGTGCAAGGTCTGGTGCCGCCGGAATGCCCGCAACTACAACTCTAGTAAGCACACATAAATGCGTCTCATCTATGTATGCTCTTTAAGTAATACCATGTACAGCACACCATATTTTGATACATTGCAACATGAAACAACTCGCATCCTTCTCACCACGTGATGGTGCCGCTGCCCCCTCTCTGCAGGTGGTACATGGATGACAACCTCTTCTGCCGGCGGCACCACTGGTTCGCCGGAGGCGGCAGGTACCACTTTCCCAAGCCATTCGATGTGCCCTTCCACCTCGTCATCAATGTGGCGCTGGGCGGCATTGCGCACACGCCAACCCCCGACGCGCTGCCGCAGCAGATGATGGTGGACTATGTGCGCTGGTGAGCGCTCCTGGTGGTCAAAGTACAAGTTGAAGTTTGTCATATAAAATATTGTATATATATATATTAAAATGATACCATCTTTAAATCGAGGCCTAAGTAGATATTTACAATGTATACAAAAATGCCAGCTTGGATAATAAAAGAGAGAAATTGATGAATTAAATGGAAAATATTTGACATCTTAATATTCTTGGTATATTTTGTTGGTTTAGTCTATTTGATATCATTCCGAATTATTTTTATGGGTGGTTCAGACCCAAAATGATTGCCCACATGTTGAAGTACTGTGTTGGAGTCCCAGCGGCGCGAGGGCCGATACAATTCAGTGGGCTACACAGCTTGAAGCTGACTGTTGCGCATGGTAGCTGGACGAAGCGTGTAGCAGCCGCGGAAGCTGTGCCTGTGAAGATGGCACAGCTGCATTGCAAGGGTTTGCTGGCTGTGGCTGCCTGTGCGCAATCTGGCGCCGCCGGCTGCTGGCCGCAGCATCTGTGCGAGTAGTACCCTCGCATGGCAAACCAAACCTCGCATACCTCTCATACCGCGCCCTTCCCCTGCACACACCCCACCAACACAATGCACACAGGTACCAGCGAGAGGGCGCGCCGGTGGCGCCCACGTGCGGCTACTACGACGTCCGCGCCTCCTTCTTCCCGCGCCCGCTGCGCGCCCTCCTGCTGCTCGCCATCCCCGCAATCAGCGCCGCCGTACTAGCGGCCACGGGCTTTGACGGCCTCCCCTTCCTCGGCGGCGGCTTCACCGTCTGCGAAATCGCGGAGGGGGTGCACGGCGGCGGCTGCCGCGGCGCGGACGCCGCACAGTCTCTGGGTGTGGCTGCGCGCGAAGCGGTGCTGCTTGCGGCGGCGCTCGCCGCCCCCCTGGCGCTGGCGCAGACATGGTACCTGCACAGGCGTGCGCGCCGGAGTGTGGCGGCGGCGGCGGCGTGCGGGCCACCCGTAGACTGTTCGCCACATATGCACGCGCCACCACCTGCCGCTGCTGCGGAGCGCCGCTGCGCCTGCGGGTGCGTCCCGGGCACTGCACTACCGGTGGTGTATGGTATTTTCACGGCGGCGGCGCTGGTCGCGGGCGGCATGACGCGCCTCAGCAACAAACACAAGTACCAGCCTCACCTGTATGTTCCGGCGGCGGTGCCGCTGGCGGTCGCCGCGTTGCTGGCCGCCGCAGACGCCACGCAGCGCCACTGCGCCACCACGGGCGGGCATCGGCGGCGGCGGCGGCGGCGGCAGACTGACCCACCGCGGTACGAAAGCAGCAGCCGCGCGCGGCGCCTGTGGCCACCGTGGCGGCCAACAGTGGAGCTGCTGACCGCAGCGTGTGCTGCTGCGGTGGGAGGGTACATGCAGGGGTGGGCGGCCGCCGGCGCTGGCGTCACTGCAGCATACGCAGCCCTGGGAGGCGCGGGCGCGCGGTGGCGCGCCGTGGGAGCGCTGGGCGTCGCCATAAACAGCGTCGCGCGCGCGCTTTACATCTGGGACGCGGGGCCCGGCGGCTCCGTGCTCACGCGGCAGGTGCCGCTGCTGCTGGCGCTGGCAGGCACCGCCGCGGGCGCGGTGTGGGGCAACCGGCTCGTGGACAGGCTGACGGCCAAGGGCGCCGCTGGTGGCGGCGCCGGCATGGGCGGCTGCGCATGCGGCGGCAGGGGCGGCGGCGCAGCTGAGCCGTCTTTGCGGCTGTGCGCCGGCTACTGCCTCGCCGCCAGCCTGCCCTACACTTTGCTGAAGTCTTGGGGGTCGTATACGCTGGGGGCGTTGTGCATCTCCTACACGGCGCTGGCAGTGGCGGCGATGGCGGCGGCGCGGGGGGGCGCCGCCGGAGGCGCTGCGGCCGCACAGGGGTACACAGCGCCCAATGGTGCTTCATACGGCGGGGTGGTAAAGGGGGGGCACGCACCCCACGGAGCAGTTGCAACTGGTGGCGCGGCCAATGGCAGCAGCGCCGCGGGCGGGTGTGGGGGGGGGGTATCGGCGGATGGCGGCAGTGGCAGTGAGGATGGGACAGACTGCGATGCGCTGCGCGCTGGGGCGCGGTCTGCACTGCAGCTGCACGAGATGGTCCATGCGCCGCTGGATGCGACTGCCGCCGCCGCGCCGCCTGCCGGCGCACAGTCGCCGCCGTACTACCAGGCTGGCGGGCGCGGTGGCGCGGCGCCATGAGGCGCGTGTGTGTGCACAAGGGGGAGTGCTGCTTTAGCTGGAGGCGCCGGGAGGAGGCAGCGGTCGCCGTTGGTGCGTGCGCCGCTGCTGTTTCCTCTGTGTATAATTACTACCGTCTGTGAGGCATGACAAGCTCCGGTGATGGGTGGGTGTGCAGCCCAGGTATGGGCCCTCATGTAGGAGAGCACACCCAGGGCACACGTGTGTCGGTGGTGTATCACTTGGTTCGAGTACAGAAGTCCGTTTGTACACATTCCCCCAGCCTTTCTTTATAGGTGTGGAAAGGTATGGTCTGCCGAACGTGATGTGCACCTTGTCACCCTCCCCACGCACCTGAATACACTCTTTACAATTTCCCATAGTTGATGCTGGTGCTGCCCTCGCAAGTACCATGGCATGCATGCGTGCAGGTGCACTGACTCGCGCAGGCATGTGCCGCAATTGTGGTGCTTTGCATCGAAAAGCTGTGCCTTTCGAAGTTTTTGAGGAGTTCTGTGCACCCTGGGCATCATGTGTTGCTACTATTTGAAATCATAACCGTCATCAAAAGGCCTGCCACAACTCGCGCACACGCAAATGGCGGTCTGCCCTATCCCCGGCTCAAATTCGGTCATAATGGTGCGCAACCACTGGTGTGAAACGCTTGCGCTGTCGCCATGCTCTGCTGCTGCACTCCAGTAACATACAGTCTGTGACGCCAAAGAGCGCTGTCAGCGACTCCATGCTCAGCCAAGGTGCCCAAGCAATCCCTGGGCAGCATACTGTTGCCACGTTGCGGCTGCAATGACCTCTGTGCGGCTGCCACAGAAGACAAGCTTCGCAGCCACCACCAGACGCACTGTACACAGCAGCTACTGCCATGCTGACCAACTTCAAATTTAAGTTCGGTCTGCTGCACCAAGGCAGGGCGCCACAACTGCACCGTGGGCGCACACGCCATCAACGTGCCGCTGAGCAGCCCACCACACACCATGGCACAGAGCCTAGCAGACAAACTAAGGGTAGCTCGTGGCACGCGCGGAGCGCACGAGCCGCAGCAGCGACGCCACCTGCCCATCGGCGGCGTTCTCCCAGCCGCCGTCCGCCGCGTGCACCTCCGCCAGCAGCCGCAGCGCGGCGCGCGCCGGCTCAGAGTCCGTGCCCACCTCAAACGGGCTGTCCCCCGCGCCGCCACCAGCACCGCTGCCGCCGCTAGCGCTCGCGCTAGCGCTCCCGCCATCGCCACCGCCGCCGCCACCGCCGCCGCCACCGGCGCCGCCGCCACCAACGGCGGCACGCATGACGCTGATGGCGCGCTGCACCACGGCCTCCGGCACGCCACCCATGCGCGCGCATGTGAAGGCGTGGCTGGAGTGCGCGGCGCCGGGCGCCAGGCGGAAGAGCGGCACGGGGGTGCCCCCGGCGGCCGCGCAGCGCACCGCGGCCTCATCGGTGTCGTCCAGCCCGTAGGTTTCGTCGGTTTCGCCGGGTCCTTCCTCTGGCACGTGTACCTGTTTGCGCGGGGGCACACGCCCGTTGTTGGGGTGCGTTACTGGGTGTGGGTTGTGACAGCAGGCGGGTGCGCGGGCATGTGTGCATTGCTGCAAGGCGCAAGTGGCAGCCGTGCGTCGCCACAGGAGATGATGATGCTGGCGCTGCTGCTGGTGATGGTGTGCCGCTCACCGGCAGCATGCTGCTGCAACAATGATGGGAGAGCCTGTGGTCACAGTCATACATGTGCGCGGTTGTACATGTCATTGTGTTCATGGGTGACAAATCCGACAAACCAAAACAAGTGCGAGTGCACCGCTGCTCACACAAGGTACCTACTGGTAGAAGTACTTCATGAGGAACACAAGTAATTACCCCAGCAGCTGCTAGGTGCAAAAGGCGGCGCCGCGCACCAATCCCCGCTTGAGGTGTGCGCGAACCTGCAAAGCACCCCCTCACCTCCATGTGGAACGCGCTCACGCCGGGCAGGTCTGTCCGCCCCGTGCGCGCGTCGCGCAGGCCCACCAGCCCCTGCCGGAACACCTCCAGGAAGTGCAGCGTCAGCAGGGCCTTGCAGCGCGGCGTGCGTGCATCGGCGCCGCCGCCCGCCGCGAGCGCGCGCACCAGCGCTGTCAGCAGCGCAGCGCCGTCGGTCGCGTTGGTGCCGGCGCCTGTGTTCACGGCAGCGGCAGCAGCGAGGTGTTGCGCGGGGTGTGTGCAAGAGTCTTGTGAGGGCAGTGGCAGGGGTGTGACTGGGGCGACCGCGAAGGTGTGTGTGTCAGGGCGGCGGTGGTGACCGCGCGTGCGGTGAGCAACTGCGTCTGCGCTGAAGAATGGTATCTGGCACAGTCAGTTTCCCGCCCCGTCATATGGTCTGCCAACTTGAAGTTGCATGTGTGCAGCCGAGCGGGCTGTGCGGGGTGAGCGTGCCAGCACTGGCGCATGCATGCCCGGCAGCACATGGCTGCTACAGGTGCTGGGGGCTGAGTGAGGGCTTACCGAACTCGTCGATGAGCAGCAGAGAGCGTGGCGTGGCGTGCCGCAGCATCTTGGCGCACTGGCACATGTCTATGGTGAACGTGCTCTGCGGCAGCGCGCAGCTCTGTGTTGAAGTTTGCACGTTGAAGTTGCGGCCGGAAAAGAGCAGCAGCAGTCAGGGGGCACTCAGTAGGCAGCGCTGCCACCATAGTCGTCCATGCAAGTGGTTGCAGCAAGCACGCTACCAGCAGCGGCAGCAGTGAGGGTGCGCCATTAACTTCGAGGCATGCACACATGTGCCGTCAAACCAATGTGGTTGTTGCTGGCTTAATTGCGTGGCACTTGAGCTGAGCTGCCTGTACATCTGCAGCCTTCCCGCGTGCGCCACAATCATGTGCACCCAGGCCGGCAGCCACACAAGCATGAGCAGCGCGCAACGATGCACCGTGCCTCTACTGAGCGCACTTGCTCCTCCACCCATTTGGCCGTGCGCGGATGCCACGCTGGCTGGCACTTACTTGGGCAACACAACAGTGCGCCGCAAGGAGCAGGCACTCACCTCCACAGTCAGGATGCGGGTGAAGATGCGGTCGGTGAGCCCTATGATCGCGCGCTCGCAAGGGAGGAACGAACCCACGTGCGCCAGGAACACCAGGACCCCCACCTGCGCATGTCCCAGGGTGCATCGTTAGTGGGAGTCATACACTGGCAAGTGGGCTGCTGGAAAGCAAACCTGGAAAACACACTGCTGGCAGGCATAATGCCCAGGCCGCACAATTGCACTTCCAAACTGGCGGCGGCACGGCACCAAAGGCCACTCTCCAGCTGCCGCATGCAGCATCCGCGCACAACATCGCGGCTGTGACCATGCACAGTCCCTGCACACAAGAGCCTCTCCCGCACACACGCGCGCGCCTGCACGCGCCTGTTTCAAGTACACGCTCTTGCCGCTGTAGTTGGCGCCCGTGACGAGCGCGACGGTCCCGCGCGCGGCCGCCGCCAGCAGCGTGTCGTTGGGTATGAAGGCCTCCACCACGAGCTCCTGCAGCGGGTGACGTCCTTTCTTGATGACCACCACATTCTCCTCGACCACGGAGGGGCGCACCAGCCCCAGGTTTGCAGCCGCCGCGGCCAGCGACAGCACGGCGTCCAGCTCCGCCAGCGTCGCGCTGGTCGTCTGGAGGTCCGCCTGATGGGGGGGGGGAGGGGGCGGGGGGGCTTCAATGTTGAGGTTTGGCGTGGCTGCGCTGAGCGGTGTATGCTGGCATAATGTATGGCGAGATCGCGGTGCGGGGCTGGGTGGGGAGACGCGCGGAGTGTGTGCGCTCGCTGAAGCAGCAGAGGTTGTGGTGAATGGCTGTGGCGCGCCAGTAACCTTTGCTGCCAGGACATGGGCGTGCATGTGTATGAAAGCTGTAAGAGCTATAACACTCTGCCCCCCCATTCGTATATGCCAGTACACACACACACAAGACCATGTGCAGTAAATGTGTACAATACTGAAGTATGAACCAAGTATTCATGAACTTCTGAAGTACTTCTAATTTTCCCCTCCTATATACTTCAATAGGGCGTTGAAAAGTAGTAGTGTTGCGCACCTCTTCGCTGAGCAGGTAGTCCTCCAGCTGGCGGACGAGTGACGCCTGGCAGTCCGCAATGTCCGCCTGTATGTCGCCGAGCTGTGCATCCAGCTGCAGCATGAGCTCCGACTTGACTGCCGGGTGTTGATGGAATGGAATTAGGCAAAGGCAGGGTGTGGGCGCATGCATGAGGCGCAGGCTCTACATCACCCAATGCGACCACATGCCGACGGCCACAGTGCACACTGGTGCAACGGCGCAGCGACACACACACACCTCCTTGAAGTACTTCTGAACTACTTCTGAAGTATATATCACGAAGTATATCATGGGGGTACTCTTTAGCGGCTTGTGCGAGCATGCGCACGGCCGCCAGCACATGCGATTATGACATAATGGCGGCTGGGATTCTGCACTGCGACGTGTGCGCGGGAGCTGTACATGTGGCGCACACCCAGGCCGCGCCACCGCAACACCGCGGCCAGCAACCATGCAACGCTGAATAAAGCATGTGCGGGCCGGGCCACGAGTAAGGAAGGTGTGAATTTGTGTGTGTGATATCGCGCATGTGTCGCAGCGCGCGCCCGTCACTCACAGAACGTGGTGTCCTGCTGAGCGAACGCGAACTGGAACTCGGGCGGGACAAACTCGCGGGAGGCGCCGGACAGCGCCACCAGGTACCCCACCTGCGCATCACACACACGTGTCAGATTGGGTGACGCGCATCAGCACCAGATATTGATGGTGGTTGCAGGGGCATGGGCGTGCATATTGTGCCATGGGTCGCGCACGCTGCGCTGCTGACATGGCCGCGCTTCAAGTGTGCGGCCATGTGCTGGGCCGGCATGCTGTGGCCAGTGCGCAAGTGCAAGTGCACTCGGCGGCAATGTGTTCGCAGGCAGGTGCAGCGGTCCGCGGTGATGCAGCGCGGACTCTATGCCTGCGGCCACTGTGCTCAGCATCACAGGCAGGGCAAGTGTGGACGCCAACGAGCGCACACGTTGGTACCACGTGTGCACGTCACTTGTCCCACTTGCTCACCTGCGGCACGTACTCGATGCTGAGCTCCGTGAGCAGCGGGTAGTCGTGCAGCACGCGCATGCCTACCGTCTGCAGTATCTGGTGCAGGTCGCCAAAGGTGCTGCGCAGCTCGTCCAGCCGCACGCTCAGCCCGTGCCGCAGCACCAGATCCTGCAGAGTGTGCCCGTGTTGCAAGCAAGCGCACACCGCATTGCACGCCCCAGGCAGCTCTGAGTTACTCAATTGCAGGAAAACTGTTGTGGCGCATGCCAGAAGAACAGCAGGCACTCGGAAACCTTGCGCCGCTGAGCAAGCGCGCGCGTGCCCCAGGTGTGCAGTGAACCATCCACAACCAAGATGCAAGAAAATATGAAAAGTGGGGGCTGCTGCAGCTACATTGCCAATGACATAACATGTCACACTCTGCGCGTGCGCATGCTTGCCGCCCAAATCTTCCACCAAACATGGCAGCAGCAGGTGCAAGTTCAACTTCGTACTTTAGTGCAGAGACACAGGGCCGTGTGCGCACCAGCACAAACTGAGTAGCCTGACCGGGGTGGGAAGACCGCGCTTACAAGTTGAAGCGGCGAAGTTGAGGAACACGGTCGTGGTTCACGGGCACCTTTTCCTCCATGGACGCTTGCACGTCAATGACCCCCGACAGCGTTTTTGCCACGCGGCGCATGGCCGTCGCGCTGACGCCCGACAGCACCGCATCCAGAAACGCCACGTGCGGCGGGTGGGAGGTGCGCCGCCGTAGCGTCATGAGCGCGTCGTGCGCCTCCGCAGCCGCCTGCAATGCCAGCACAGCATTGACAGCGGCGGCAGCAGCGGCGGCAGCAACAGCGGCGCGGCGTGGGTATGGCGGCCGCAGCATGATACCACTGCCGTGTTGTCATGCTGGCAGCGGCACAAATGGCGTGCACGCGTATGGTTAATGTGTATGCCGCCCCGGTGATGCGGGTGCTTGTACTCTGGCAGTGGCACCAAGCATGCAAGCGTGTCACGCTGCAGCAAACCTGGTCAAGCGTTGCAGTGGTTGCCTGCCAACTTGCCCCACCTAACTCCGCCCCTGCCCCGTCCCCACACGCACCGCAACACCGCACCACTGCCCTGGCGCTGACGTTTGCCGCGGTCCGGTGCTCATGGCTGGTTGCTGCTGAGCACACGCAGCAGACCTGCTCGCGCACGCCCTCCTCAACCTACTCCGCTCTGGGGCACCAGCAACCCTCTGGCCTGCCGCTCTCCCCTGCGTCAGCGGATGCTTAGCAGCCCGCCACCCAACCTACCACGCTACCCCGCGCGCCACTCACCTCCGCGCTCTGCACGATGCGGCACCAGTCGCGGTAGACGGCGGTGACGCGCTTGACGCGCAGCAGCAGGCGCGGCATGTCGAAGCCGCGGCCCAGCGCCTTGGCGAGAGCGCGCGTGAGCTCGCCGTACTCGGGGCGCATGAGCAGCTCCACGCCGTCTTGGCGCGCGTGGATCACGCGCAGGTCCGTGGACGGCCTGCGGTTGCGGTGCTCAGCAGCACGGGGCATGTCAGTGTGCTCAGCAGCGACGGTCGCGCACGACTGCACCACAGGGGGGAGCTGTAGGTTGTGCGCACCTGTCGCGCTGGGACGGGGGAGCTTTTGCTGGAGCGGGGGCAAGGAGGCGTGCCGCAGCCGCCGCACACTGCACGACGCCAGGTGTCAACACAGCTCCAAGACGAGTAACACCGTGCGGGTGCTGTGAAAGACTGTGTGTCACCAGCTCAGCGGAACGTGAACTCGTGCCACCCACGCCGAGCGGCGGCTTCGCATTAGCACACCTCCAGGCGCCGCCACGGCGAGCAGGGGTGGACTCGATGACGGGTACTCGCACACTGTGCAGGCGTGCTGCAACACCAGGCGCCGCCACTGGACTGGATGACGGGTACTCACACACTGTGCAGGCGCGCTGTCACACAAAGGCAAGGCGCCGAATGCATGTTCGATGTGGTCACAGCCCGGGGGTGTATTGGCCTCATCCACACAACCCACTCGCAGAGGCTAAATATGGCATGTGCGGTGGCGACCGACACGGGAAGCGAGGAGGGGGTGCGGTGTGCGCCCACCTTGCAAACCACTCGCGCAGGCAGCGGCGCCCCGGTATGGAGCGCGTCCTGTCGTACAGGGCAAAGACGGAGAAGCCCTCCTTGGACTTGCCGCGCCCGCACAGAACGTTGGGGTGTGCCTCCTCGCAGAAAATTCCCAGGCTGCGCAGCGACAGGCTGTCTATGCGCAGCGCGCTCAGGTAGTCCACCTGCGCCCCATGCCAGCATGGTTGTCAGCGCACACTCAGTGGTGCGGCAACGGGCAGCTGTAGCCGAATATGACGTGCACAGAGTGATGAAGTAACATTTCAGGTTTGACAGGTGTGACCGAGTGCTGCAGCACCGCTGTTGCTAGTGCTCTGGCTGTAAGAAAAGGTATACAGCTGCGGATTTGCATGTGGTGTGGCGCACATGTGTGCACAGATGCCAGTTGCTCTTACCACACGGGGAGCACAAAAAGAAACCAGAACATAGGAGAAGCAGCAGTAGCGGCAGAGGAGCCAGCAACATCGGCAGCTGCAGTTCCAATGGTCCTATCAAGTGCACTATGTGCTCACCTCGCGCACCGCCAGCACTGGAACACTGCCATCCACCTCCAGGCTGAACACCGTTGACTGGTGACACGTGCCGGTGTGCATGTGCATGCGCACACAACGGACAACAGGCAACACAAATGTCACACATTGCTGCTGGCGTACAAGCAGCAAAGAGTGCTATGCATAGCATCACTGCAACACCAAAAGAATATTGGTGCTCCACAATCACAGCTAGAGCACAAATGGTGCTGCAGCGTGCGGCTGAAACAGTACTGCGTACTGCGCTTTTCCATAGTATGCACAGCCGAGCCGAGCAGTACCTGGAGGTGGCCGATGAGCGCGCCCAGCGCGCACACCGACTGCTGAGCACTGAAGTCAATCACTCCGCTGAGCAGGTTGTACGCTTTCTCATCATCCGCCTGTGCCGCAGCCGCTACGGGGTCGTACTGGCCGTCCGCCATGAAACCGCCGCCAGCGGCACCACCGCCACCCGCCTGCACAAGCTCCCGCACCCGCAGGTTTGCGCACGCGCTGCGCACGGCGGAGCCATAGTTCCAGCAGGCGTTCTTGAGGACTTGGTAGGGGTAGGGGTCGCCGCCCGCCAGCAGTGGGGCTGTGAGAAGGCCCAGCAGCTCCGTGTTGTTAGAGATGTTGGTGGTGGTGAGGATAAGCGTGGGTTTGAGGCCTGCCTTGAGGGCCTCTAGCGTGTACGCCATGTCAGCGTGGCTGGACGTCAGGTCCTGGGCCACCTGTCGGCAGCAGCGGCAGCAGCGACGGCAGCAGCACAGCAGCAGCGGCGGCAGCAGCACGGCAGCAGCGGCGGCAGGCGCGCAGCAGACAGCGTGGCAGGTGCGCGGGCATGTTGAAGTTGTACTGGGTGTGTGTTTGGTCGGACCGTGTGCGACATCCAGAGCTGTCGTATCGCCGGAGTGATTTGCTGCTGGTGCGGGTGCTCAGTAGTGGTAAGGGACGACAAGCGCACGGCGGCTAGGCCTGCGGCGGTTGCCGCAACTCGTCGTGCTGTGCTTCGCATTCCGGGCAAGGGCGCCAAAGGAGGGGACTTGCCTGCAAGATGTTGCCGCTTTCGAGGTACGCCGCCACGCCGACGTGGTCCGAGTGCTGGCAGATGGCGAGAACTCTGTGGGCCTCCTGGGCAAATGGCTGGTTCACGTAATCGTCCTCGTCATCGTCGTCCAGCAGCGCGTCCGCAAACATCGCTTCTCCCGCCTCTTGCATCATGATTTGAAAAGCCTGACTGCGACAGCTGGCGGCTCAGCTCCCTCCGGGCCGTGCAGGTCTGGCCGCAGAAGAAGGGATCGCGCTCTAGAGGATCAAATGTCAACCAGCAGACGCGCGCACCAGTGGGTGGGTGGCAGTACTGGGGGTATGGGCGTTTGTTTGATCTGTCGCAGCAAATCTGACATTTTTTTTTACGGGCAAAATCTGAAAAGCTGGATCAGTTTTGCACGCAAAAAGAGGCAACAGTACTTGTGCACTGCACAGCATCGCCAACACAAGGGAACGCACAGGCAGCAGCAGCCGCCGTGACTGGGGGCCAACCGAGCATACACCAGGAGGGTGGTGGTGGAACCGGCTCGCCCGGCACCTTTTTGCATGCATGGAGGGCGAAACTGGCAGTGGCACAAGGAGGTGTGACGCCAGGACGGCAACTGCAGCAAGAACAGACGAGCAACGCAAGAAGCGAATGAAGCTGGCGAAGCAAGGCAGCAGCAGCAGTACCGCCAGCCCGGCCCCCGGGCTTTCCAGCGGCGGAAGCTTCTCAACTCCGTCGTGGGCAGCGGGCAGGTGGGTCCCGCGGTTGAGCGCGTCACCTTATTGTGGCCCAAGTACTCACGCCAATCCTTATGGCAAACGCCTGCGACATAGGCAGCGTGCCCCACCGGCACCGAGCCGCCGCTGCGCGGGTGCGGATACCACTATCCCTCGAATATAGGTCGCATAAGACGTGTCGTGCGTGCGCTGCTTGTTCTGCGCGCGGGCGAGGGGCGGCGTGCGGAACATCACAATGTGGGCCGCCCCACTCGAGATGCGGTGCAGCCTGCTGCGTTGCGCGTCGGACACGTGCACACACCGCATTCAAGCAAACGGCACGGAACTGCGGCCAGAGGCTCTCCACACCTTTCGCCTCACCACTATCCGCCTGTACCAGCACAGTGATCCGTCTCCGCCACATCTCGCTGGGCTCCTTACAGAACAGACCGTTGGCGACTTTTTGTGCACGCTGCTGCTTCTTGTTGGTGGCGGCAGCACTCTCCTCAGCAGCAGCACCGCCCATCAGCGGCACCAGCTAACACCGCACCGCCGTCGCTCCACTGTTCCCTGCGCCAGCGCTGAGGCTGCGGCACCCTGGGCACCGCACACCACGGTCTCGCCCGCAGCCCTCACGCTATCCCCTGCATCCCTGCCTGCGGATGACTCACTCGACGACGACTTGTCCGAGTATGAGTACCCGGGTAGCCCCAAGCTTAATGGCGCCGCGGCGGGTGGCAGCGCCAAGCCCAAGAAGCACAAGAAGAAGCACAAGCGCAGCAGCAGCGGCGGCGGCGGCGTGCTGGTGCGCGACGTCATGCAGGACTCTGACTCGGACAGCGACACCGTGGTGCTGAAGCAGGTGTCCCCCCCCCCCCCGGTGTGCCGTGGCACACGAGTAGAGCGCGGTGGCAACGACGCCATGGCGCATGCGCATTCTGCACGCGATGCAACAACATGGCTGTTGGGGCTGCACATGCAGCCAGCGGCCGTGCGCGTCTGCTGGCGTCTTGTGCGCAGTGCCCGCAGTGCCCTCTTTGCTCAGCGCTGCACAACGTATGCTCCACGCTGCCTGCCAGCGCTGCGGTGTGAAGTTGTGCACGCACCGCCGCTGTCCGACACCTGCGATCTGGCACGGACCTGCCTTTCCCCCCCCCGTCTTCCTCTCAAATCTCAGCCTGAAACCAACCTTGCCGATGCCAACCACCCGTCTCTTGTTGCGTAGGCGCCCTCTCGCCTGCTGACATCACTGGGTCCGCTCACAGGCCGCTCAGGGATGCACCCCATGTCTCTGCCGCCCGACGTCAGCGGCCCCTCACACGGTTCTGCGGCCGCGGTGGCTGCTGTGGGCACGCCGGGCGCGGCTGCCGCACCGGCGGACGTGGCGGATGACTGCAGGACGGAGGCCGGCGTGCGGGAGTGGTGTTCGCACGCGGCGCAGGCCGTGCAGGCCTTCACGGGGCTGCCCGCGGAGCAGATGGCGCTGGCGCTGCTGCAGGTGCGTGAGCGGTACGAAGTGGCCCTCACCTTACTTCAATTATAAAGTACAGCTTCAATCCTGGGCTGTGGGCCGTCAACAGACCGGCGGCAAAGAAACACATACCCCCCCGGGTTGTGTACAATGCCCAGCGCGCAGCCGGTTTGCCGCGGTGTGCCACTGAGCGCAGCCGCGTTGCGCAGCGCATGCTGCGGCCGAGCCCCTGTTGTGCGCTCTTATGGCCAGGCTGCATATGACTGATTCCTGACCCAGACCCCTGACCCAGACAGTGTGTTTTTCCTGTTTCAAGAAGTGATCAGCCACTTCTGCACACATGATTCGTGCCCCTGAAAGATGGTGTTTGGGTCATGTGTTCCGGATCAGCAACCAGGAATATCAGGCCGGCCGACAGTGCACCCGCCCGCTGGCTGCACCGACGCCAACACCGGCTCAAATAACAAAAAAACCGTGTGCGCACATGCAGGAGTGTGGGTGGAGCGTGCGGCGCGTGGCGGCTGCGTGGCGCGGCGGCGATGAGGAGCTGCTGGCGCGCGCGGGCGTGGCTCGCGGACACGCGGCGGCTCTTGCTCAGCAGAACGCCTGCGGCGTGTGCCTGGACACACTGGACGGTGAGGCGCCTGTCGCGCTGAGCAGGCAGTAGTGCATGCGTGCCTTGTGTGCTGACTTGTGCTCAGCAGCACAGCACACAGCTGAGCAGGCGAATGGGCACGCGACGGCTCTTGCTCAGCAGAACGCCTGCGGCGTGTGCCTGGACACGCTGGACGGTGAGGCGCCTGTCACGCTGAGCAGGCACATGTGTGCCTGGTGCGCTGAATTGTGCTCAACAGTACAGCACAGCACACAGAAAGTGTGCTCAGCAGTCAACAGGCACACGGCAACCCTTGCCCAGCTGCGGCGTGTGCCTGGACACACTGGACGGTGAGGCGGCTGTCGCGCTGAGCAGGCAGTAGCACATGTGTGGCTTGTATGCTGACTGAGGCTCCACAGCAACGGGTACACCAAAAGTGTATGCTCAGAATTCAGGCACCTGCAACCACAGCTGAGTGTTGTTAGGGTGGGTTTAAATGCGGCTGCCAAGCTGTGCTGTGCGGCTTGGCAGGGCATCACAGCGGGTTTTGGTGGGCATGCAAACATGCTTTGAAGTACATTTAAGTGACAGTAAGCCGCACTGTCGGTGTTGTGCACTCGTTGGCGCAGCAGCAACTTCAGGTGTGTCAGCCACCACTTGGCTGAGCTATGGCAACACACACCCAGCAGCAGAAAATTTCCCCGTGTATGCCGCGCCTTGGCGTGCACTGCACCAGACCATGTGCATCGTTCAGTGCCGCTCCACTTGCCGTGAAACGTTGCGCTGCCACCATAGGCTAGCTGGTCGGTGTCGGTTTGCCTGGTGTGTGTCTAGTACTTGTGCAGCTGCTGGTGCAGCATGCACGCCACTGCTTCTCAGCTGGGCAGCAAACATTCGCTGCGCGCCTGCTTTCAGCACATAAACGTCTCTCCCCAAATGCTGGCTTATACTTGGAAGTAGTTGTTATTTTGGATGCTGGTTGCTCACCCCCCCACACACTTCCCCCTCATCAACGCAGGTGAAGGTCCGACGACTGCGCCATATGCGTGTGGGCACAGGGTCCATGAGGTCTGCCTGAAGCACATGCTTTCCAACAGTGGAACGCACCCGATCAGGTGCGTGCCATGTGCTGAGGACGGCTGCTGAGCACGGCTGCTGAGCACTGCTGCTGCTCAGCAGCAAAGTTACCGCTCTTGTTGGGGGTGGCGCGTTTGAATACGCAGCACAACCATCTCTGCAACAGCTGTGGCAGCCGGCGGCTGCTGTGTGCATCACCCGTTGCACGCTCTGCTGAGCACACACATCACACGCACAATGCACACTGCTTGGCCATGAATTTGGCGACATGGCGGCACGGCACGTGACACAACCTGCGCAGCCACGCACATGCTGCTGCCGCCATGTAACCCCCACGTAACTGTCTCTTGTGCTGTACCATGGCTGCGCCAGGTGCGTGGAGCACGGGTGCAGGGGGCTCCTGCGCTACAACGACATCCCAGTGAGTGTGCCACAGCGAGTGCAATGGGCCTTGTCAACCCCCCGCTGCTGGCGCTCCTCCTGCACACCTCGTGCATGCGCCCTCCGCCACCCCCCTGGCTGTCGGCGCTCTGTACACTGCCCAAAAGTACGGTGCTCGCCCGAACAAAAGTACGGTGCTCGCCCGAACTTCAACTGCCAAACTTCAATGCGCAGCAACGGCGCCGGCACCCTCGCACCTGCGCTCCCGCCTGTCCCCCCGCCCCGCCCCTCACCTTCATGCCTGTGCTATGACGTGTGTGATCGGCCACAGGCTGCTGGTGCTGGAGCGGCAGCTGGCGAAGCGGCTGCGGAGGGGGGAGAGGAGGCGGTGGGCCCTTTTGTGCACTGTCCGAGGGCGGGCTGCGGGTTGTACGTGCGCAGCGTGCAGGCGGCGGCCGAGGACGATGCGGATGGCGCGGCGTGTCTGCGGGGCAAAGGTGCTTATAAGCTCTTGGTTATACGTGTGTGCGGTGTACGAATAGGTATTACACACTTTGTGCTTCGAGAAGCAGTTGACAGTGCACCTTTGATTTGCCATGCAGGTCCACCGGATGGCCACGTCACTGCTACATGTGGCATGCATGCATGACCTGGGTTGTTGCACACCCATTACTGCACTTCAATAAAAGTACTACAGCACACACCTTTGTGTACCCACGTACACGGTATATGCTTTAAAAGTATGCTTCAGTACCTATAGGTGCATGAGCGTTCCTTGTTGGGGCTGCCCTTTGCCCAGGTGCGCAACGGGTCACTGCCCCTTTGGAGGGAACACCTAGAGTCAGTAGTAGATGGAGTTGTCGCTCTGCGCGTGCTGCACACGGGGGTACCCTTGGCGCTGCCGCCGTACCCGCAGCGAGCAACGGCACACGCGCCACCACGCAACACCCAAGTGCACACATGCAGCCACACTGCGCGCCGCGCACCACACTCTCCACCTTGACGCACCCCGTCCGCCGCTGACATTGCGCCCCTGCTGGTGCTGTACCTTGCCATGCCGTGCCTCAGGCCCTGGCAAGGGCCCCACCGGTCCCGCCTTTGATGCGCTTCTGCATGGGACGGGGGCGTGCGGGCTGCGCTGTGCGTGCGGCTTCAGGTGCGTTGCGACCGCTGTAGGTCAAAGCCCTGTAGGCGGTGATGCTGTGTTGATGCATGGTTGTATCCTGGTACGTAGTAATTTCACACTTGAAGTTTCCATGTGCACACCCGTGCGTGCCCGAACGCTGCCCTGGAGCTGTGGCTCGCCACATGCAGCTGCAGCAGTCAAGCTTGCGCAGGCCCTTTGGTGCACGCTATGGCACCTCCTTCAGTTCCTGAAAACTTTGTGTGAGAGTGATAAAGCTCCAGGTGTCCGATCCAGTAGTAGGGGGGGTGACCCTGGTGGGTGCCCGTGCGAGGCGTGAACCCAGCAGGGAGACTGCCCTGAAATAGCCGCACACACCTAGCAAACCACGTTTTCCATTGTACTCCCTTCATTGATCTCGTGTGGGCCGCAAAGTCCTGAGCACATGGTGTGCTTGATTGGAAACAGCATGATCACGCCTGCCGCCCTCCTCCCCTGTCGCTACCCGACAGGACTACGGTGCCCTCAGCACTGTGCGCCGCAATGTAAACCCAGCATTTTGCTACACCTCTACTGTGCATGTGCACTCACGACTGCTCTCCTGACCTGAGACTTGGTGCGCACGCACTCCCATGACCTGCGCAGGTTCTGTGCGGCGTGCGGGCAGTCGCCGCACTGGCCCGTGCCATGCCGCGAGGCCACCGAGTGGCAGCAGGGAATGGCCCGGCTCCACCCAGAGGGTGAGTTGCTGTGGCGGCCCTGGGCATTTTGTACCGCGGGTCGGTCGCTGCTGCGACGGCTGTCGCGCTGAGCACTGCTACCACGGAACGCGTTTTTCAATGTACTTCTGAAGTACTTGGTATTGAACTTCGCTTAGGGCGCGGAATGCCCTGTGCACGTAGCGCGTGCGTGAGTGGATAAAAGCATCGCTAAACATGCTGCCACCAAACGTGCTGTCCTCCGTTGCTACTGTGTAGCCAAGAAGATGGCAATGCAGTGCGCTGTGCATTCAAATGTTAAATGTACGTGTCGCTCGCACAAGCGCCAACGCATTGGCTGCCAATTGCATCTCCTCCCCCCAATATCCAGCCGCCCCAAACCGCCCCC
>JAULBY010011069.1:0-24259 GCA_032358315.1 Ophiocytium majus
CGGTCTGTGCTGCTGCTGCTGCTGCACCAGCAATGCCAGGGTCATCCGTGGAGCGACGGGGAGCAGCAGCGCCGACAACACAGCCTGGGCACAGCTTTGTCCTGCCCTGTAATGAGGGGAGCCACATGCTGCTGCTGCCACATGCTGCTGCTGCCGCCCCTGCTGCTGCGCCGCCCAGCTCCGACAGTAACACAGCTGGCTTCCTATGAAGGCCCCGGCACTGCCCGCGTGCGGTAAAACTGCATGAAACAACACATGAAAGCAGGACCCAGCAGAAAACAGCTGGCAGTTCTCCTCTGCGAATGGGAGGCAAAGTATTTCAATCCTAAAGGTGCCTAAGGTCAGAAAGGGGGGGGACATATTTAGGGAGCACCAGTTTAAAGGGGGGGTGACATAATTATGCACGGCCAGTTAAAGGGGGGGTGCGTCATTATCGTTAGCACTCTATACTTCAAATCTGTATTCACAGGACACCGTTGCCGCCGCTGCCGCGTCGCCGAAGCCGCGCCACCAACTTTGTCGCCTGCATCGCAACAATCATTTGCCGGCGCCAGTCACGTGTGACACCACCAAAGCACCAAGATAAAACGTCGCCGCTAGGACCACCTGCCCATCTATGCCCACGCCCTGCGCAATAGTTGAAGTTGTTAAGATGGGGAGAATTTGAAGTTGTAAGTATGCCACTGCACCGCCTCTGTTTATGGACACATGGCGCGGCAACAGACATCTGCTGGCGCCGTCCACGTATGATGGCACCAGAGCACCAACCCCACTGCGCGACAGTTGACTTGTTAAGATGGGGAGAGGTTGAAGTTGGAAGTAGAAGTTGAAACCGCAACTGCAGTGGTGCCGCTCTACTCTCTGTGCGTGTCCGCACCGACAGTGAGAGGAGGACACTGTCGCCGCCGCCGCTGCCCCCCCCTCCCCCCCCCCGCACTGATGCAACGCCACTGACTCTGTCCTCACATCACAAAAACACTGTTGCCACCGCCGGACACCTTTGAAGGCATTGACGGACAAAGTAGCTGCCATAAGGCCACTGCACTCTCCATCTTTGCTTACTCAACACTGCCGCGCCGCCCGAGTGACCCAAGGAATGCTGCTCACCCTCTGTCTGCGTACCGAGAACGCTGTCGCCACTGACTCAATGCCGCTGACCCTGTTCTCACATCATGAATACACATAATAACAACGACAATACTTCAGAAGTTATGCAATAATAGTAACATGCCACTGCACTCTCCATCTGCGTTCACTGTCACCGCCGCCCAAGTGACTCAAGTAACAAAAATGCTGCTCACCCTCTGTCCACGTTCACAGGATGCTCTCGCCGCCGTCGCCCTGCCCCCGCCGCCGCCGGCACTGGGGGACGAGATGGCGTGCGTGCGCAGCGCCATAGCGCGGTGCTCAGCAGAAGCGGATGCTCCTGTGGTTCTGTTTGTGTCCAAGATGGTGCCGGTACGGTGCTCCGAGCTTACGGATCTGAGCGGTGAGCCCGCGTACTTTAGACTAAAGTATCCTTACTGAAGCGCACGTACACATGAACATCTACGCATGTACATGTACTACCAGTGTGCGTGCACATGTATGTGCATGCATCAGCGGTACACGTACTCAAGCCATTTGGCGTGAGATCACAGTACCAACTTCAAGTTCTCATTGCTGGCCCAGCCTGCAGCACGCGGGCCCCTACAGCCCCTTGCTGCTCCGCCAGCACCGTTCTAACCAACTTCTACTTCAACATACCAACTTCTACTTCAACATACCAACTTCTACTTCAACATACCAACTTCAACACTCATTGCTAGCCCAGCCTGCAGTACGCAGGGCCGCTGCAGCCCCACGCTGCTCCGCCAGCGCTGTTCCAGCCAACTTCCACTTCAACATACCAACTTCATCTTCAACATACCACATTCAATTTCAACATACCAACTTCAACTTCTCGTTGCTAGCCCAGCCTGCGGCACGCGGGGCCGCTACAGCCCCTCGCTGCTCCATCAGCAAGGATGTGGGGGGTGCACCCAAAGGTGAAACTTCCTGAGCAGCCACCTCAAATACCATATAATTATGAATAGAAAGTTTTTGGTTTGAAAACCTGCTTGTTCACTTGGTAGATCAGAAGTGTTGTCATATGCTTCAGTAGTATTCCTGGTGAAGGGCATACATTACGAGAATATTATGCAGTTTTGATGCGCGTGTTGGTGACGCTCGCAACAACTGCCCAGCCTTGCGGCTCACATCAACACGCCCGGCTTTCCTTAGAGTACTCAGTGCTGAGCATTGCCAGCTTGTTCACTAGGAAGAGCATGTCTGGTCATGCTCTTTTCCTGTCACACGCACACACCATGTGCAAAGGGCTTTCCGCGCCCTAAGCGGAGTTGAAGACAAGTGCTTCAGCCGCTGCTTCAGCTAATACTTTTAGTTAGTGACCGTTTCCTACAGAAGTGGGGGCTGCCCGCTTTTTTTTTTTTTTTTTTTTTGACGGCGCTCGCAGAAACTGCTCAGCCTTATGGCTCATATCTCCGTGCGCTGTGTGTCACGCGCGCTGGCGCTGCAGGCAAGCTGTGGGTGCCGCCGGACCCGTGAGCCCGCCTACTCTTCAAGTATTTCGTGGCATTTTATGCTAACTGAAGCACACGTGCACATAGATGTCTACGCATGTACATGTACTACCAGTGTGTGCACATGTATGCGCATGCGTCAGCGGTGCGCGTACTCAGCCATTTGGCGTGAGACCACAACTGAGGAGGTGGTGGCTGCACCCATAGGTGTAGCTTCCTGAGCAGCCACCTCCATTAAAGTATAATCATAGAAAGTTTTTGGTTGAAAAACCCGCTTGTTTACTCAAAAGTGTTGTCATATACTACAGTAGTGTTCCTGGTGAAGGGCATACATGACAAGGGTATTCTGCAGTTTTAACGCGCGTGTTGGCGACACTTGCGAAAACTGCTCAGCCTTGCGGCTCGTTTCCCCGTGTGCTGCGTGTCGTGTGCGCTGGCGCTGCAGGCAAGCTGTGGGTGCCGCCGAACCGGCGCGGTGCGCAGGCCGCCGATGGCGCACGTGAGTTGCTCCCACATGCAATTTGCGCCGACCCACAGTACTGCTGAAATGCTTCAAATCTGTTTTACGGTACTTTAATCACCGTGCTATTTGAAGTAGCACGCTGTCGAGTTAGCTGCGGCGCGATCCACCCGTCTGCCTACAAATCTGACTTGGAGTTGGTGAGTAGGATTCTGCATTCAAAGCTTCACCTCCTGTTCAAAGCCGGGGATGGCGCACGTGAGTTGCTCGCGCATGAAGTTGATGCCTGCACGTGCACATGTACATGTACTTCAAGTATATACTTCGGAAGCATGCAACAGTAGCGATTTAGTGCAGGGTAGTGTCAACCCCCTCACATTGCGCACTAAAGCGAGACCCGCACCGAGTCGAACAGCACTGTGAAGTACATTATTAGTGTAGCAACTTTGCAGTCAGTAGGGGATCTGTGAGTTGCTCCCACATGCAGTTTGTGCCGACCTGCTGCTGAAACACTACTTGAAGTGTGTGGTGGGGTACTTGAAGAGGTATACTGTCTAGCTGGCGGAGGCGCGGTCCGCCTGTGTGCCTGCAAAACTGACTTGAAGAGTGACCGACTTGAAGCTGGTGAGTTATTGACTTGAAGTTGGTAAGTGACTGACTTGAAGTTGATGAGTGACTGACTTGAAGTTGGTGAGCTAGAGCGTCAAGTTGGAAGTTCACCTCCACCTAGAGTAATTTTTCTACCCGCTGGTACTTGAAGTACAAACTTCACCTCCAAGTCATACCGGTCGCCGACGGCGCACGTGAGTCGCCCGTACCTGCAGTTCATTCTTGCACATGCACATGTACATGTACATGTACTGCTGTAGTACGTGAAGTACATGGTGAACGCGTGTGCTGCGCCCCGCCCCCCAGAAAATATGCGCATTAAGAAAAAGCACCCGTGCTGGCGACGGCACCTGTGACAGGCTTGCATTGTGCAGTGTGCGCCTGCGTATACTCAAAGTATGTACGGTGTGGTGCCTGAAGAGTACTTCAAAGAGTATATTGGCTCACGCCGGAGGCTGAGTAGTTTTCGCACGCGCGAACACGGCGCGCGGGCAGCAGCCAAAGAACTTCAACTTCAAATGTCACTTGCTGTGAAGCAGCAGAGGCGGCGCCGCATGTGCACGCAGGCTGGGTCAGCGATGTGTGGGGTTATTGTGCTCAGCAGCAGCTGAAGTTGAAGTTGAAGTGCTTGTGCTGCCGTGCTCACGGCTGAGGTCTGTGGGCAAAAGATCACACAACAGTAATGCTGCTCAATGATGCCTGTTGGCCACCTGGTGTGCTGCGCAGACTCCAGCGAGCAGCTGACATTTGTGGCGTTCGCCAGGATATTCAGCGGCACCATCACCCCAAACACCAAGGTGAGGCGGGGTGCGGTGTGGCGCCCAAGCATGAAAGTGTTAGTGTTGCGGATACTGTAAGTATGTGGTTGCACTGGGCTATGTGGTATGTATACGTAGTATGTATACTTCGAAGTATATACGATGCCGTGCCGACATTCAGCAGCACCATTACCCCAAACACCAAGGTTGGCGCACCATTGATGTTGACAGCACTGCACTATCAAACACACATTGGAGTGATATTATTGCTCTACCGTACAGTACCTGCCTGAACATGGTTCAAGCATGCTGTTAAAAAAATAGACACAGTAGGTATTTGAAGTACCCCAGACACCAAGGTGAGGCGGGGTGCACTGTGTGGCAACCCAGCATGAAAGTGTTAGTGTTGTAGATACTGTAAGTATGTGGTTGCACTTGTGTATGTAGTATGGATACTTCGAAGTACTTCAAGTATGTACATATACTGTGGCGTCAGGAGTGCGCCTCAGCTTGCAAGCACCCGAAGCAGCACTTTGTCTGCGCCAAGTGCTCGGCTGCATCTACTGCTGAGCACTCCTGTTGCCACCGCCTGCCGCTGCTACTACTGCTGCTGCTGCTGCTGCTGCTGGCACCACACACTGCCGCCGATGCTGCGGCTGCTGGCACTCATCACTGCCACCACCGCCGCCAATGCTGCTGCTGCCGCCGCCACCGCTGCCGCTGCTGCTGATGCTGCTACCGCTGCTGCTGCTGCTGCTACCGCTGCTCATGGCACTGATCACTGCCGCTACCGCCGCCAATGCTGCTACTGCCGCTACCACCGCCAATGCTGCTGCTGCCGCTGCTGCTGCTGCTACGCCTGCTGCTGCTGAGCAGCTGTACGTTCTGGGCCCCAAGTACGACCCCCGCCGCCCCGCCCGCCTCCAGCACGTAACTGTGATTGGTGGAGGCGGCGGTGACACCCTCCCTGCCCTCGCACTCTACATGATGATGGGAACGGGCCTGAACCCGGTGCCCAGCGTGCCAGGTGACAACTTCACATTTGAAGTTTGTGGCATCATTGTTGAAGTTGCTGCTACGAGAAATGGAACAGGCAGGTTTGTGACCGTAGCGCCCCTGGTGCGCGGTGTGCCTGGCGAAAAGTTCAAACTTCGACTTTGTACCATCAGTGTTTAACTTGGTGCTAGGTGACAGCACCGCCTGGCGCCGCCCAGAGACTTGAAGTAATAAGTTGAAGTCCAGCTGCCTACCCACGGGTGCTTGCACCTGGCTTTCGAACAGCTAGGATCCGGCCGTGCACGTGCTTTGACATAGGCAGCATGGACGTGATGTCACGTACGCGCGATCTAATGTAACAACTTCAAAGTTGAAGTGCTGGCACCACTGCAGGTGGACACTGTGCAGGCAGTACCTTGGCTCCCGCACACGGCGTGCTCAGCGCAAGGGAGGGTAGGCACGTGTTAAATGGGTGCACGTAGAGGCTAGTATGTATACACTACTTTGAACTCCGAGGCACCACTGTATTCTGTGAAGTCCATCATTATGTTAGATACCGGGTAGTTCTTCAGCGCGTCTCCGCTGCTGCTGGTCAGCAGCCACTGCCGCCCGCAGGCTGCAGCACTTCACCATTGAAGTTGTCAAATGGCCTATCTTGCTACTGCTCTGTGGACTGCTCTGTGGAAAGTGCTGCCAGCCTGCCATACCGTGGCTCGCAACGCCATGCCCTCTACCGTCCTGTTCTGTGGACCATTCTCCGCAGCTGGGAAGGTTCTGAGGAGGACTGTTCAGTAGAGAATGGCGCGTGCCTGACACACTCGGCGCCCAACGCCACCCCGCTTCAGTAAAATTCATACTACTTCAGAAGAATTATTTATCTATCTATACAAGCTTTTTTTATGTTACTTCTTTGGAATGAGCCCGCTACATTGTCCGTAAATATAGCGGGACGCAAGATGCATCCTACACCGTTGAAGTCATGGTGTTGTCTCACCAGCTCTCGTCTGCTTTGAGGGCAGTTCTGCGGACCATTCTCTACAACTAGGAATGTTCCGATGAGGATTGCTCTGTAGAGAGTGGCGCGCGCCTCACACACTCTGCGCCCACCGCCACCGCCGCTCAACGTCTTCCGTTCTGGGGCCTGTCCTGTGGTTCTGGGGCCTGTTCTGTGGACCGTTCTGTGCAGCTGGGAACGTTCTTGGGGTGGCCGGCCTGGACTCGCTCGTGCAGAAGTGCGCCACACTGAGCTCCACGCTGTCGTGCCCCGCGCTCACCTCCATCTCGCTGCAGGTGCGCTGCACTTCAATACCTGTATTTCCACTACTTACTTGAAGTGTTATGTACAGTGCACTCGCGATTTAGTGCGCTTTGGTTTGTGCGATGTGCGGTTTAGTGCGGGGTCCGGACGCCCGTCGCAGACCACATGATTCTACTACTAGTAGTATATAAACGATGCACAATGCTATGCTGATGATACCCAAGTCGTTGCTTAATTTATTGCGGGTCTCGCTTAAGTGAGGGGTGCGAGGCGGGCGATACTACCCCTCACTGAACCGCGAGTGCGCTGTATATTGGAGTACTGCTCTTGAGCTCCGCTTGGGGCGCGGAAGGCCATGTGCACATGCCTTGCGTGTGACTGGGAAAAGCGTGATGGAAAAACGCTGTGTGCCGTTGCTAGCCGACAAGATGGCAACGCTCAGCACTGCGCACTCTGATGTACGCCTAGTAAGCTGCTGCAACACTACGCTAGTGGATACTGAAGTGCCTATGCGCATACTACAAAAGTGTATGGTAGCAAGTAAGACTTTTGGGTGTACCTCATATGGGCACACCACTGGGAGCCTGCACTCACCACCCCATCGCTGCATGTACGCTGCTCATGAGCGCAGGCTGCCTATTTTACACCATCCATTACATGCCATACTTCCGAAGTACCAATATACATACACTACAAAGTACATGTATATACGTCAAAGCACGTAGTATATGTCATCATACTTCAGAAAGTATTTATAATACTGCTGGGACACTATTCGCTGCCACCGCCGCTGCTACTGCCACCGCTGCTGCCGCCGCTGCTGCTTTGCATGCTGCCACTGCTGCTACTGCTGCTGCTGCCTTTGCTGCTGCTGCCACTGCCGCTGCGCTGCTGCTGGCTGCGTGACAACTACACCTTCAACTTGTGGGCTCATGCCTGGTTGCCTCCTTTTGTTTTTCATGCACGGGTTGTGTGTGCAGGCCAAGCCAATGGTGCGCGTGGCGGTGGAGGCGCAGCATCAGAAGGACATGGTGGTGAGCCGCGTTGGCAGCAGCAGTTGAAGTTTCAGTTGAAGTTGATGTGCGTGCAAACCTCAAACCAGCAGCAGTTGAAGTCATAGTTGAAGTTGATGTGTGTGCAAACCTCAACTCCCTTGTGTCGCTGTGTCACCAGTAGGCCATGCTGAAGAGCCCCTCTGTTGAATTTGCGGCATCGATGTCCCCAAGTAAATGACCCCAAGTAAGTGCCCCGGTAGCTACGTAGGCGCGCTAGCCGGTGCCGCTGCAACCAGAACTGTGGCAGCTCGACACTGGAACCGTGTTGTGCCAAAATAGTTGCCCGGGTCTTAGATTCTGATAGTTTGTTGTCTGCCTCCCAAATAACCCACCCCCCGTCAGTTTGTACTGTCGGCAGTAGTAAATGCTGAAAAACGCATGCTCAGTGCTGTTTGAGTAATCCCAAATTAACGTGCCCCCCCAGTTTATTTCGCCCCTCCCAAAACATCAGCCCGGGGCAACTATTTTGGCACAACACGGTAGTGCTGAGTGTGTCCTCATCCAGCCCGCGCGCTCCTGTGTCTGCCGCCTGCTGTGTCACCACTGTACGGAGCGATCACGCCCAAGGCTGAGCAGTTTTTGCAAGCCCGATCGGGGAACGCGTGTGCAGCAGTGCTCACTTCCTACGGCTGCAAGCAACGGAGGTAGTGCTGCTGCACGCGCCGCAGGCTGGGACAACGAGATGCTGGCTGCCGCCTGCTGTGTCACCACTGTAATGCTGCTGGGCACCAGTGCTACTGCTACTGCCACTGCCGTTCCCACCTCCGCCGCTCATGACTGGGGCCTACTGCTGAGCCCTGTTGCTACCGCTTCTGCTGCTGCTGCCGCCGCTGCTGCTGCCGCCGCTGGTGCTGCCGCCACCGCTGCTCTACTGCTGCCGCTGCTGCCGCCGCCGCTGCTGCTGCCGCCGCCGCTGCGGCTGCTGCTGCTGTTGGTGCTGCCGCCGCGGTGGCTGTGCAGGCGCTGGAAGCTGGCCTCAGCAAGCTGTACCAGGCTGACCCTGCTGTTGAAGTTAGTGCCCAATGTTGACCTTGCATCAAGTACTGCCGTATGTAGTACTTCAACACGGTGGTGTCACATTGGTCACCACACAGGCTTCGGCCTGGCTTTCTGCCCAGGCCACGGGAGTACCTGGGCTCAGTCACCTTTTTGGTTTCTTTCACATTGGTGTGTAGGAGGCGGTAGTCTGACAGCATCGCGTACCACGGAAATGCAAGCAGTTGTCCTTGCAGCATGCTACTGTACTGGGGGTACTATGTACTTCAAGTAGTGTACTTGAAGTATTCAACAAGAGGGCGACTCTGGCATCACACGCTGGCTGGACAAGCTGCAACGCAGGTGCAGTTGCCGGTGTGGCCTGCTCACATGCATGCCTCTTTAGATTGTTATCTTAAAAACTGTCGCATGGCGAAACTGTTGAACACCCGCAGGTCAGGCGGCCATCGCATGTAACTTCCCCTTAACAGGGTTCTGAACAGTTACATGAACTGTCACACACACCCCTGCAGGTCAGCGCCAACGATCACGGCGCGGCGAGCACCTGTACCTGCCTCTTCAAATTGTTCTGTGACTGTTTCATGAAACTGTAACGCGCCTGCAGGTCAGTGTCAATGACCGCGCTGAGCGCATGTGCTGCCTTTACCTCCCTCTCTTAATTGTTCTGTGACTGCTGCATGAAACTGTCAGGTCAGCGTCAACGACCGCGGCGAGCACATCGTGTGCTGCCTGGGGGAGCTTCACCTGGAGCAGTGCCTCAAAGACCTACGGGAGCAGTACGCCAAGGTGGAGGTGAGTACATACTTGGGTGCCTTGGGTGCATACCTGGTTGGCTCGAGTATTTGTGTACTGCCTGGGGGAGCTCCACCCGGAGCAGTGCCTCAAAGACCTGAGGGAGCAGTACGCCAAGGTGGAGGTGGGTGTATACTTGGGTGACTTGAGCTCATACCTGGGCGATTCGAGTAATTTACTCAGGTTTTTTTGAGGGAGCAGCACGCCAAGGTGCAGGTGATGTGGTTTTGTCTGTGTGGGGCGTTCGCAGTTGCGCGCGCCCTGTGCGTGAACAAACCTAAAAGGTTGCGAAGCGCAGATGCTGCCGTGGCTGGGGCAAAGCGCCGACCCAATTTTTTGGGGGTGTTCTATGGCGCGGTATGCCATTATTACATGTGGAAATGAATGCTTTTCATGTGGGTTTTGCGGCTGTGCCCGCAGGTGCGCGCGTCGCCGCCGCTCGTGTCCTTCCGCGAGGCGGTCCTACATACGTATACTTCAGAAGTATATTGGTACCATTATTGCATGCGACAATGAATGCTTTTCATGTAATTTTTCTGGCCCTGCCCGCAGGTGCGCGCGTCGCCGCCGCTTGTGTCCTTCCGCGAGACGGTCCTCGCCCCAGGCACGCAGGACAGGGACGGCAGCTCCGTCACAGGTATACTTCAAATTCCACTTCAACTTGAAGTTCAAGCTGCCCGCGTCTCCGCTTTTGGCGGGTGCACGTAGCGCTTGTGCCTGTTACCATAAACTTCAACTTCAACTTGAAGTTCAAGCTGCCCGCATCCCATTTTTTGCGGGTGCACCTAGCGCCTGTGCCTGTTGCTGCGTGAAGGGGCGGTGCACCGACGCGGCGCGCACAGGAGCACCTGGCACGGGGCAGGGAAACGGCCATGCTGCCGTGCAGACACTCATAAGTGCGCGCATTGCTCCTACTTCTAGTGGTATTTGAGGTTTCACATGCACTTCGAAATAGAAGTGTTCTTGAACGCACCACATCTCGATGACGGAGTACGCGCTTCGGTAGGTGCGAGATTTGCCGCCGTCATAGGCGCGTTCTATGCTTGGTTCACCCCCTTGCACCCCAGGGGGACCCCAGGGCGACGGCCCCCTCCAGCGGGCAGACCTAGACTTTATCGCTTCTAGATGAGGCTCACCCATATATGCCACCTCTCCCTGCCTTCTTTTGGTGCAATGTTTTGCTGCTGCTGCAGTGGAGCCAGGAGCCGTTCTGCCGCCGGGTCAGATGACCATACCGCCGTGGTCGGAGGAGGAGGCGCTGCAGGCCGCCGACTACAAGTGCGTGCTTCTGTTATGCAACTTGAAGTTTGTAGTTTGGTCTTGAAAGTTGAAGTTCTTATGTTAGTCATGTGCGCACCGCCTGTATTTGTTGAAGTCTAGGGTACTGCCATGGTCGGAAGAGGAGGCACTGCAGGTGTGCCTTCCTGTTCTGCTTCAAGTTGAATTGTATAGTGTGGTTCTGACAGCTGAAGTTTATGAATATGTCAGTAATAGAGAACAAGGGCATGCACACCGGTTACACATGTTGAAGTTTAGTGTACCGCCGCGGTCAGAGGAGGAGGCGCTGCAGGCCGCCGACTACAAGTGCGTCTTATTCCTTGTACTTCAAGTTGGCGTGTGTAGTGTGATTTTGGCGGTTGATGGTTATACTTCGATATACTACAGAAGTGTAGGAGTACTACTCGAAGTATTTTATCAAGAATCAGAGACGCAAGGGCATGCGCACCGGTTGCACCTGTTGAAGTTTGATGTACCGCGTCTTCCTGATCTACTTCAACTTGTGGTTTGGATGGATTCTGTGTTGCGGCTGAGGTTTTGATGCTGCCACCGTGGTCATAAGAGGAGGTGCTGCAGGCCGCCGCCGACAAGTACGTCTGCCAACATACTAGTAGTTCAACATCAACAACAGTTGTTGTTGAAGTTGTTTTTGAAGTTGAAGTAAAATGCTGCCACGGGGGTGACCACAGCCCCGTGGGGCGAGGAGGAAACCCTTCAGGCCGCAGACGATGTCGCGCCTCCTATAAAGCTCAAACTTGAACCTACTTCTGTGTATGTGCATGCGCTGTGCAATCGCTTGTAGGTGTAAAACCAACACACGCACGCCTAAACAGGACCGGACGCGTGCGTGTGGTGGTGGCGAGCGGCGAGGCGGCGCTCACCGTGCGCTGCTAGCACGTGTACACTTCGATATATACCTCAAGCACTTCCGAGTAGAAGATGTCTTTCGTCCTCATACAGTGGCGCTTAGCGTGCCCATTCGCCGCCGCAAACGCTCCTGTGCGTGTGTGCAGGACTGGACGTGTGCGTGTGGTGGTGGCGAGCGGCGAGGCAGCCCTCACTATACGCTGCTCCCCGCTGCCGCCACCGGTGGCCCGCCTGCTGGACGACAGCCCGGACGCCGCACGCACGCTAGGTGCACAGCTAGCGGCGCAGCGCAGGGCCGCCGAGGCTCGCTCGCCCACCACGTCTCCGGCCCCAGGTGGGTTTGAAATAGCCTGTCAGCGAAAGGCGCATGCAAGTCATCCGGGCAACATTACTTATGCTTCTTGAAGTACTTCTTGAAGTACTTCAATACAGCATTAGCAATGGGTTGGGGGGGGGGTATAATGTACTTCAAGAAGTACCTGTGAAGTACACTTCAAGTACATGTAGCAACAAAAAAAAGGCCTGCTCCTTCGCCCTATAAATGTTGTACTCCGAATCATCCCTAGCCCTCAAGGACATGACCGGCGTGTGTAGGTGTGGGGGCTGTCTGGTGCTCTTCACTAGGTGGACAAATCACCCCAAAGGCATCGGCCTGGCATTTTGCCCAGCCACGGCAGTATCTGGGCTTAGCAGCCTCTTCGCTTTCTTCCACATGTAATGTGATACTTCGACATATATACTAGTAGTATGGCCTACATGCCATATTTAGATAGTAGTGGATACTACCGTAGTACTACGTCATACGGCGTACAAGGGAAATCTCACACGCTGTGACCCACCCACTCTACACTGCATACATATACTTCGGAAGTGCATGGCATCATTTAAATATAATGTGGTCAGAGCTGCTCAGCGCTGAGGGCCCGTGTCTCTTGCTGGCAGCTGATGCAGCAGCTCTTGCGGCACTCGCACCCGAACGCGTAGCAGCAGGGTTGAAGGCCTGGGGAGTGGTTCAAAGTTGACCTGCTGTGTGCTGCCGGTGGTGACTGCACCGGCGAGGCGGCGGCGGTGGCGAGGGGGGGGGGTAGTGGCCTCCTTAGTAAGCTGCCTCGACGAACTCAGATTTTATCCTTGAGAACAAAAAAACAAACAAAAGGAAACGGACCCGCAGTAAGCTACCTCGACGAACTCAGAATTTATCCTTGAGAACCAAAAAACAATCAAAAGGAACCGGAGCCCAAGTAAGCTACCTCTAAAAACTCAGAATGTATCCTTGAGAACAAAAAAACCATCAAAGGAACCGGAGATCCTGGGGAAAATTGTGGCTATTCTTCCAAGTAAAAGAGCTGAGTTAAAAAGACGCTGTTGATACTTTACAGAAAGTATGATGCGCGGACGGCGCCCCTGCCACTTTTAACCCTCTCGTTTCAGGGTGCATTGACCTGCTGTGTGCTACCTGCGGTGACTGCGCAGTTGGCGGCGCCAGCAGCGGCGCAGGGGGGGCTATGGCCTCCTTCTACCTCAAACAACCTTCAATGAATTTGGAATTTATGCTTAAGTAGGAAAAAGCTACCGTACATAATGAGCCAGAGACCCTGAAAGCGTTGTGGCTATACAACAATTTGGATGGACCGGTATTTAAAAATACTGCTGAAGCAACGTGCAAAAAGCATGCACGTGCGGCCGGCGCCCATGCCGCATTTCACCCTCTTGTTTCTCGGCTTATCGTGCATTGACCTGCTGTGTGCTGCCGATGCCTGCACAGGCGCAGGCGGCAGCGGCGGCACAGGGGGGGCGATGGCCTTTTTTCGCGCCGCACTGGTGTCGGCAATGGCGGAGTCGCCAGAGGAGTTCCAGAGGGCGGGGGCGGTGACCGCTGGGCAGCAGCCGCAGGTGACTCGCAACTTCAACTTTTTTACTTTAACTATGGTACTTGAACTCTCATGCAACTTCGACTCTCACTCGCATGCGGCAGCCGCCGCGGTTGACACGCAACTGCAGCTTTGCTACTTGGATTCTGCGGGCGCGCGCCCTGTTGTGGTGTGTGTCGCCACCCCGAGGGCAACTTCAACTTGTGCTTGAGGTTGCAGGTCAGCAACGGAGTGCCGGCCGCGACCCTGTGTGGGCGGTCAGTCACCATGCGTGCTCACATCATGCCTGCTGGCCCTGCCGCACAACGATGAGATGCGGTTGCCCGACCCCTGCACGTGCGGCAAGCTCGGCTCCAGCATAAACGGAGCACATTTGTAACTTGAACTTCAACTTCAAGTCCCTGGTGTCTGCTGTACACAGCGACCGCTGCATTGCACGCGCTGGCGTCATAAGCTGTTGGTGGCACTGCGGCGCGGCATCTCCAAGCCAGCTAGCCATTGAGGACAGCCCAGACGCTCTGCCGCCGGCGCCATGCTCATCTCGCAACTGCGCCAAGCTCATGCCCAACTTCAACCTTTTATGCTGAACTTCAACAACTTGAGGACTGGCCCGTCCACTCTCCCGGCGGCGGCACCTGGCGCCGCGCCCGCCGTTGAAGCGTACAAGCACCTCTCGCTGCTGAGTGCCATCTACCTCCGCCGCCGCTGCTGCTACCGCCGCCGCTGCTGCCACTCCCACTGCTGCCACCATACCGCTTCGCCGCTGCTGCCGTTGCTGCTGCCGCTGTGGCACCGCTGCTGCTGCCACCGCCGCTGCTGCTGCTCCTGCCACGCCTGCTTCCACTGCCACCGCCGCTGCCGCCGCCGCTGCTACCACCGCCGCCGCCGCTGCTGCTGCTGCCGCCTCTGGTACCGGGCTGCTGCCGCCTGTTGCAACTTCAACACCATCTTCAACGGCGCATCCCTGCTCAGCAGTTTGAGGGTCTGCTGCGGCGCTTCCTGGCTCTGGGCCCCCGAAATGCGGGCTCAAATGCCCTGGCGCTGCCGCCGCGGCTGCGCACGCGCATCGCTGTTGACGGCACTGGCTTCCACGATGAGGGAGAGGACCCCGTAAGTGCGCTGTAATACTGTAGTAGTGTACCGGTATATATTATATACACATGTAGTATGGCCCCATAAGTGCGCCGGCATACCATATCATGGCATGTGGTATGGCATACATGTGTGGCTGTGACACACGCGACGTTGACGGCACTGGCTTCCACGATGAGGGAGGGGACCCCGCAAGTGCACTGGCATACATGTCATGGCATGTGCTAGTAGTAATGACACACACAGCAACTTCTTACCGGCAGTCCTACGTAGGATACTTCAAAAGTTCATACTTGAAGTACAGTATACTTCTTGAAGTACTTCAAATGCTTGAAGTATGTAGTACCGGTATACCAATTATCATGTTGGTCACACTGTGGCGGTCGACGGCTCTGGCTTCCATGATGAGGGAGAGGACCCCGTGAGTGCACTGTCATACTGAAGTATATGTCATCGCATGTAGTATGGCACATGAGCCATGTGCACACAGCAATCTATTACACTCACTTGCAGTATACTTTTAGAAGTAATAGGTCACGAGGTAGGTGGTACACTGCATAGTTCTGAAGTATGTAAAGAAACACGTGTGTCACATTGGGGCGATGAGGGAGAGAACCCCGTAGGTGCGCCGGCATACTATGTCATGGCTTGTGGTATGGCATACATGTATGGCATGTGGCACACATGCGGGTGACGGCTCTGGCTTCCACGATGAGGGAGAGGACTCTGTAAGTGCACTGTCACATACACTTGTGGCATGTGCCGGCATACTTCAGAAGTACATATATGCCATGTGCAGCACATGTGCAATTGACGGCTCTGGCTTCCACGATGGGGGAGAGGACCCGGTAAGTGCGCCGGCATACCATGTCCTGGCATGTGCTGGCATACATGTATTGGCATGTAGGACACATGCGGTTGACGGCTCTGGCATACCATGTCATGGCGCGTGCCGGCACACATGTATGGCATGTGTGGCACATGTGCGGTCGATGGCAGTGGCTTCCGTGATGAGGAAGAGGACCCAGTGAGTGCGCCGGCATACCATGTCATGGCATGTGGTGAGCCATGCGCACGCATAAAGTTGTTACACTTGCGTTAAGTACTTCTATGCACATGTAATACTAGCACTGCAAAGTACTACACATGTACCAATATACAGTGTACCGTCCAGTGGTCATTTCGCACCCCCCACAGTGATTAGGGTTTGGCAGTAAAGGGGGGGGGGGGGGGGGTAAGTAAATAGGGACAAAGCGGGTGGCACAAGTGTACGTGTAGTATGCGGTACTGTGTAACACAATACTGTAGGTAGTACAAGTGCTACTCGTGGTAGTGTTATTGGTTTTGCTCATATCAACAAGCATGTATGCATGTCTACTGAAGTGTGCTTCAAAGTACGAAGTACATGCACACATACTGTACGTGTGTGTATACTAGGCGTACACTTGTATAGCCCATGTTTATTCTACATAGTGTACAGCCCATGTTTATTCTACGTTGTATGTGCACTTCTTGTTTTCATGGCAGATCATCCTCTTCAGTGCAACTGACATGGTGCTTGGACAAGTTCCTCTTTTGAGCGCTGCAATGCCCCCCTTGCAGGGGCGCGATGCCATATGTACATACTTGACATATGTAAGTGCTGGCATGTATTTTATAGCTATGTATACATGTATATATATATATAGCTAGTATTTATTTTGTATAGCACAAGTATTTGGGTGTACTTTGAAGTACTGGTATACTTCTTCTTCACATCATTATCTCCAGTGAAAAAAAAGAAAAAAAGAAGAAAAAAAAACGGTCCTTGTTTTCTGTTTTTTGGCGCTGCTTGCCCCTCTTGCAGGGGCGCGAGGGCCTTGTGGATGCAGACCCCGATGTCGCCGCCAAGGCGTGGCGCCTCGTCGAAAACGGCCTGCTCACAGGTGAACTTCAACAATTCAAGTACAAACTTCAACATACAAGCACATCTCGCTGCTGTGCGCGCCCTACCCGCCCGACTAAAATACCCGTAGTTTACACCGGCGCGCACATGCCGTCATGTCTCTATGACTAATACCCAAACTTCAACATACCACTACCAGTATCTGAGCTGCCGTGATTGAGGACCTGGCCCTCCACTCCCCCGGCTGCGCCCTCGCCGCGCCCGCCCTTACTTCAACTTCAACTTCAACTGATACGCACACACATTTTCACGGCTGAGCGATAGGCTATCATAATTAACACCCATTGTAGTATAAAGTACTGGTACTTCAGCAGTACCGGTAAATAATATCATAACTGGTACTGAAGTGTAATAATATACCCCGGTACACAATACCGGTGTGCGCATGACCCCTTGTCTCTGGACTGATGCATAAACTTCAGCCCACAACTTCAGCCCACAACCTCAATGCACCTTGTGGTCTGCTCGCTTGCAAGTAGTCCGGCACCGGCATTGGCGGTACTGTTCTGCAAACCAACGCTCTGCACCTGCCCTGCTCAGCACAACTGCTTACGCCGCCCCGCGCGCAGGCTTCCAGGTGGCGTGCAGCCAAGGTCCAGTGTGAACAACACCGTTGCCTGCCGCTTGTGCTTACTTGCACCGGTAAATTACATGGTGCTCTGCTTAGCGCACCAGCTTGCCCTCAGTATCTGCTCAGCAGCTCAGCAGCCACTGGTGTGCTCGGAGCACATATGCCTGCGCTGCACCGCGTGCAGGCTTCCAGGTGGCGTGCAGCCAGGGACCCTTGGCGGGAGAGGAGATGTACGGAGTGCTGTTTCAGGTGGGGGAATATTAATTGGTACTCATGAGTTTGCGCCAGGATTCATGAATGATGTATGCACATGATCATGGGTGCATAATTTTCTTCTTACTGCAAGCCTTGGCACCACAGATGAGGTGTACGGAGTGCTGTTTCAGGTGGGGGGGATGTTCAATGGTGATCATAGTTTTGCCGTAGTGTTATGAATGATAGTCCTGGTTGCTGACCCGCAAAGCTGACGCAGACAGTAGGTGTCAGGGGCATGATTCACGTGTGACCGACCACTTCCCGAAAATGAATAGACACTGCTGGGTCAGGTGTCTGAGTCAGAGACGAGGCATAACATGAATGTACACATGATCACGATTGGTTACCAGTGATCACTGATGCGCATATGATCATGAATGCAAGTGTGGTGCACACAGTTCTTTGACCCGGTCCTTTGGTGCCACAGCACACGCCGCAATCGCGGCAGCAGCGACACCAGCAACCGCAGCGGCTGCAGTAAACAGCAGAGCAGCAGGAAGGAGCGGTAACAGCAGCAAAGCTCGAAGTCGCAACCAGGCACCATACATGCGCAGGCTAGCGATTGCAACACGTTTCAGCAGCACCCGGCATACTGGAGTAGCAGTGCGTGGAGGCACTGTACGGGGTGCTGTTCCAGGCGGGGGGCTGTTCATCAGTGTTCATGATTAACCGAGTTACCATGTATGTACACGCCATCGTGGGTTGCATGGCGGCCTCTGTGACCTTGGTCTCGAAGGAGACCTGTACAGCTGTGCAAGTGGGGTTGCCGGAATCGTAATTTCTGGATATTATGGTCGACGGTAGCTCCATCATTTCCCGTTGCAGATGCATACAGCAGCGTACACTGGCTTGACAGTTGTGATGACCCTACTGTGCCGAGCGCAAAACATTATGGAAGATGTTGCAAGTATTAAAGGTAATGGTGAATTTACCCTACGAATTGCGGAGTAATTTATCAAGGTTCCGGCAACTCTACATGTGTGTGACGCCATTGAACGACCATGGCTGCATCAAATGACCTTGGAACAATGCACATGAGATGTTCCCTCGGGCGCTCACATTAAACCACACACACACACACACTGTAGGTGTGGGGGCTACCCTTCATTGACGGTTGTAAATCAAAATCACCCCGCAGGCTTCGGCCTAGCGTCCTGCCCCAGCCACAGCAGTATCTGCACTTGGCAACCCAGGCTTCCCGGTGTTGACCACCCCACGGGCTTTGGCCTGGCAATTTGTCCCAGCCACGGCAGTGATTGGGCTTCGCAGCCTTTTCGTTTCTTTTACACTACTGTTGAATTTAATGTTGAAGTTGCACACACCTGCCTCACGTGTGCTTCTCACCTCAGGTGGAGCAAATAGAGGTAACGGCGCGCGCCATAGGCCTCGCGCCGCCGCCGCCCGCAGACCCCACAGGTGCAACTTCAGCACCAACTTCAACTGCAGAAGGTTCAACTTCAACTGTGGCGCGGCCGGATTCACCCGCCCCATCCGCTACCAGCGCTGACTGGCAGGCCCGCCCCTGGGAGAGGTACGGTGCTGTGCTATTTTTTTCTTTTCGCTGCGTTTTTTTGCCTCACGCGTCCTATTTGCTGTGATGTGTGATGTGTGAGAGGAGGCTATGTGGGGACTAGGCCGGAGGCTCAGGCAGCTTTTGTGAGCGTCCCAGGGCGTGAGCTGCTGTGTGGCTGTGATGTGTGAATGGGACCTACAACAGGGGAGATGAGCCGAAGGCTGAGCAGGTTTTGCGAGTGTCGCCAACATGCGGGCAGCGACCACTCCCTTGCTGGCAGAGCAGGGAGCGGCTATGGCGGCCTGCGTACGCCAAGGTGGCCTGGTTGCACTGCCCGATAAAGCTCTCACTCACCCCTCTCCTCCTTCTTTTCAACGCTTATTGTTGCTAAATTTCGGCTCCCTGTCAGGGCAGCTCATCTCCAGCGCCAAGGTGGCCTGCGATGCCCGATAAAGCTCCCACACTCACGCCACCGCTCCTCCTTTCCCCCCCAAATTTCGCTCTGATGCTGGCCAGATTCGGCCCCCTCTCGGGTCAGCTCATCTCCAGCGCGAAAGTGGCCAGCCGCGCGGCCTTCCTGTGCTGTCCCAGAAAATACACCACTCACCCCACCGCTCCTCCTTTCCTGCCAAATCCAGGATTTTGACCAGATTCCCTACCCCCATTTTCTGCCAATTTTTGCTCTGATGCTGGCCAGATTTGGCCCCCTTTCGGGGCAACTCATCTCCCGCACGAAAGTGCCCTGCCGCTCGGCCTTCCTGTGCTGCCCCAAAAAATGTCCCACTCACCCCAACCCTCCTCATTTCCTGCCAAAATTTCACATGATTTTAACCAGATTCCCCTCCTCCATGTTCTGCCAAAATTCCCCATGATTTTGACCAGATTTGGTCCTCTTTCGGGCCAGCTAATCTCCAGCGCGAAAGTGGCCTGCCGCGCGGCGTTTCTGTGCTGCCCCGTGAGGCTCGTGGAGGCGTTCTATGCGTGCTCGCTGCAGTGCGACCAGAGACAGCTGGGCAACATGTACGCGGTGCTGGGGCGCCGCAGGGGGCAGGTAAGCTTCAAATTTTGACGCCTTTTCAGTCACACGGGGCATTTCTGTATTCCCCCCCCCCCTGATTCGGATCGTATCTGCACAACATGTACGCGGTGTTGGGGCGCCGCGGGGGCAGGTGACCTTCAAATTCGGACTTTTGTTGGCACGGCTTGGTTAGCAGCAAAGTCATGTGGGCACTTGTCTATTTCCTCTATCGAATTCGCGGGCGGCAGGTTCTTCCAAACCCAGACAATTTTGGTGAGTAGAGACACAGTGGCAGTTTTGTGTTTTACTTTTAAAATTCGGGTTGCTTCTGCTGCTTGCATGCAGTGCTGGGGCGCATGGGGCAGGTAACCTTCAAATTTTGACGCCTGTCAGTCACAGGGCTGTATTTTCTTTTGTCTCAGGTTCAGATCGTATCTGCACAACATGTAAGCGGTGCTGGGGCGCCGTAGGTGGCAGGTGACTTTCGAATTCGGACTTTTTCTGCCAAGTTTGTGCCCACATATGCCCTCTTGGTATTCCTGTGCATTTTGTCCAAATTTGGACCACCTCTCCACGGCATGCATGCGGTGCTAGGGCGCCGCATAGAGGCAGGTGACCTTCAAATTTTGGACGCCGTTCCAGCAAAATGTGCTATGCCGCTTGGTATTCCTGTTTTGTCTTTTTGCCAAAAATTGGATCACCTTTGGGAAACATGTACCTGGTGCTGGGGCGTCGCAGGGGGAGGGCAGGTGCCGTAAATCATGCTGTATACACCCACCCCCCCATGTACAACGCTCCCTGCTGTGGGGTTCTCAGGGCTGCTGTCCACCGCCAGTGTCGCGTGTGCATAGGATCCGCGTATCCCTGTGTGAAGCCCTGCATGCGGTGCTGGGGCGCCGCAGGGGGCAGGTGGCCTTCAGATCTGGAAGACTCACCAGCAAAAAGAACAGGCGTTTCACATTTGCTCAGCAGTTTTTTGCGAGCACGTAGGGGGCAATAGCGGGCAAGCGGCTCACTTTCTGCGGGAGCGAGTAAGCTGCTGCTCCTAGCACGCGCATTCTGGGCCAGTGACATCAAATTAGGAAGACTCACCAGCAAAAAAAACATGCAGGCCGCAGGGGGATTTATTCGGTTTTCTTGCTCAACGTCTCGTTCCGCTACTTGCACCCAGTGCTGGGGCGCCCCAGGGGGCAGGTGACTCACCAGTGTCTGCAAGCCGCAGCGGGTGTTTTGCTCTTTTTTCTTGCTCAAATTTGGGATGGTTTCACATTTCGCATGCGGTGCTGGGGCTGACGCTGCCAGAAAATGCTTGAAATTTCTGTGTGGACAGGTCACCGCGGAGGACGTGGTGGACGGAACGAACCTCTTCCTTCTGGAGGCGCTGCTGCCCGTCGCGGAGAGCTTCGGTGCGTCACCACTTCAGCGGTCACAGTTGAAGTTATGAACACTCACTTCAACGACTGCAGTTGTCGTTATGAACTCGTGTGCAGCAGGGCAACGTTCAACGCCGCAGCCAGCCTTCCCTGTGCAGTGCGCTAACCATTGCGATTATTTTACCACTTCGGTGCGTCACCACTTCAGCAATCACAGTTGAATTACGAACACACACTTCAACAATTGCAGTTGAAGCTGTGCACTCGCGCACAGCAGGGCAATGTGTTGACGCGCAGCCAGCCTTCACCATGCAGAGCGCTGACCATTGCGATAGTCATTACTTCTGATGTACTTTGCATTCATGTGGTGTGCAAGATGCCAGGTCATGCAAGCCAGCGTGAAGCGATAGCCATGCGCATACTTCAGAAGTAGACATAAAATATATTAAAAAGTACTCGTAGCTTTGCAGAGTCGACAGGAAGGACTCCCGCAAGCAGGCAAGCCCGTTGGTACCTTTTTGTTTCTTGAAAATTGAGACTGTATTCAGGTGGTACTGCCGCAGCAATATGCTGGGCTTACGCCAGGGTGCATAGCGCTGAGCATTGCGATCTTGTTGGCTACCACCAGGGAGGGCAGCATTTTTGGTTCTACTTTCTCCAGTTGCACACGCAGGGCTGTCTGCACACCAAGCACAGTGTACTAGAGACTTTTGCTAGCGGTAGAAGCTCTGTGACTCAGACCGCCCTGCCCGCTGGGTACACATTCCTCGTGACCATTGTCTGGTTACGGTGTTTCAGGGTATGCTAATGTGACACAATTAGTTCTTACCATTTGCAAACAATGGTAGAATAACTTTGTAAACGCCTACAGGCAGAACATCAGGATGGGACTCTGCGCATAATCATACTACAGTGGTAATAACACTACACCTACTAATACTACGAAGCATGTACTTGGCATATACTGCTAGTACATGAATACTCATCTACTACGTAGTAGGAGCAATAAACTCCAGGTCTCCCCGCCGGTAGGGGCCGTCACCCTGGGGTGACCCGTGCAAGGGGGTGAACAAACAAAGACCTGCGCCTACCCAGGTCAGCAAGTCTCGCACCTACAGAAGCGCGGATTAAGTATGTGCAGGCTGTGTGCGCTGTCCGTTCCCCCACAGCCCCTCGCCCCTGACCTGCTCTTAACGCATGCACACCCGTTGTCACTATGGATTGCCCGCATGATGCTCTGTACGCCGTGAGGTGCAGGCACAATGATACGAAAAACAAATGCAACAAATATTGCAGTAGCATCACTGTGGACCAGGCTGTTTGTGCAGTCATTCCTGACCTGCTTCGTACTTCGTTCCATGTGCATGGTGGGTGTGCTGCTGGTCCCCCAAGGCCCGCGCCCCGACCCACTCTATGCACGTACACCCTCCGTTTTCACTATTGATTGCGCACATGATGTGCTGTACACCACTGTGTGCAGGCTTTGCCGAGGAGCTGTTGAAGAAGACCTCTGGCGCAGCCACGTCGCCACAGTTGAAATTCAGCCACTGGGGGCGACTCGCGGTGGTGAGCGGCCCACAAATACCTGCGGTATACTTTGATAAGCAGTGTACCACATAAAGTACACTATCCAAGTATGTACGTGTGCATATATTTCGCATGCCGACGCTGAGCAGTTTCTGCACACGCGACCCAGTGCGCGGGCAGCCGTCGCTTCACCGCAGTTGAAGTTCAGCCACTGGGGGCGACTCGCGGTGGTGAGCAGCGTACAAATGCATGTGTTACTATTTGCACACATTGTGCCTATACATATAAATGCACTGATAGATCATTTGTTTGCGCCAGTATTCTTCTTTAGTTGCGCCAGTAGTTAGATTTGTTTGCAGTTTTGGGCGTGCAAGAGTCCATGCCATGCATGCCAGCGTACCGAAGCCATGGCACATGCCCGGCAGCATATCATACATTATACTTAAGAGGATATACTCGAATCACAACTTTGTGCAAAGAAGAGCAAGAAGTGCTGCTAGCAGGCAGGCCTGAGTTGCCGGCATGCAAGGGTCAACCTGCGAAGGCAGGTCGAGCCACACACTAAGTATTATATAACGGTACCGTACTGATTACAATTAATATACTTCAACGAAGTATTGTTATCAGTAGTATATTACAACATGCGTATTTTGCTCCCACATGAGCATGATTGCTGCTTGCCACTGGGCAGGACCCTTTCTGGAAGCCTCAGACGTTGCGGCGCTGTAATTTGGCCCCGCGAGCATCACGGAATGAGGGCATTACTGTGTGACAAGGCCAATGAGTCTGCTACACCCAGCTACTGCCGGGGCAAATTGCTAGGCTAAAGCCCTTGTGGTCATTGGCATCGGAAACAAGCCAAAGAGTTACCTAAACCCAGCTACTGCCGGGGCAAAACGGCAGGCCAGAGCCCATCACTATCAAAAGTTTTCAATCCCACATGCGCATGGTTGCTGCTTGACACCGGGCACGACCCTTTCTCGAAGCCTCAGTACATTACTTGAGCAGTGTGTTGTTGGACCTGGCCCATCACTTCCCATGGTTTTTACTTACACTTGCATCACCAAGTACATTATGTTATACTTGTTGAAGTATGCCCGACCCATCGCCATTCATTTTTGGGGGCGGTTCCGCGTGCTCGTCACTTGTGTTGGCCATCGAGCAGGGCCCTTTTTGGAAGCCTCAGACTTGAGTTACTACCACTATTGCATGGTGTATTACCTACATGAATTACGGTATAGGCGCGTACCCATCTCTATGTATGATATTTACCCTGCTCATCGTTGCTGTTTGCTAACGCGCAGGACACTTCTTGGAAGCCTCAGACATACGTTAGTACTACTAGTACATGGTAATACTTCAAAGTACATGACCGGTACTTCTGAAGTACAGTGCACTCGCGACTTAGTTCGCTTTGATTTAGTGCGGTATGCGGTTTAGTGCGGGGTCCAGAGACCTGTCACA
>JAULBY010011080.1:2270-24247 GCA_032358315.1 Ophiocytium majus
GGGGGGGGGGGGGGGGGGGGGGGGGGGGGGGGTACAGCAGGGAGAGGGAATGAGGTAGGGGAGGGGGGCTGTTCAGCGAAGTTGGACAGTTGGTGCCCTTGTAAGGCCATGCGTGTGAGGGTTGACATTTTTTTCTGCATAGCGGGGGGGGGCGCTGCTAATTCAATGGCACCGGCAGTTGTGATTGGGGCACTGGGTGCCCCTGGACTGGCACCTCTGAAAGGGGCTGCAAGGCGTTACCGTCCTGCTGCACATGCAGCAGGTGCAGCAGAGAGTGCCTGGGCAGCTATCAGGGCAAAGGTCTGTGTAACACAGAGGCAGGCATTGCAGGTGCCTGCAGAAATTGGGGATGCCAATGCGGTGTCCGGCGCGTGTAGCTGAGCAGCGTTGGGACGGGTGGCGCTGTGCCGTTGTGGCAGTACGGGGGGGACGCAAGTTAGGGATACCAAGGTGGTGTCCACCACATCTGACCGGCAGTGTTGGCGCAGGTGGTGGCTTTGTGCCACCGTGGCAGTAAGGGAGGGCGCAAGTAGGGGATGGTACATGCAGTGCTCGCGGTATGTAAACGGGCAGCATTGAGGCAGGTGGCATTGCGCCACTGTGGCAGTAAGGGAGGGGGTGCTTTTTTCACTTTTCTAAAGGTGCAGTTGCTCTACAGAGCTGCAGCTGGCTGCTTGGTGGGCGCAAGCGTGATAACACAGCTGCATTTCAAAAAGCATCATGCAATGCGCACGCATGCTCTCTGCGGACTTGTAACCATGTTGCCTTGGCAACCGCGTGTCACCGCCCTATGGCCAGCAGCAGCCTCAGGGGCTGCGTGTGGTGCACAACCCCCCGCGAAACGCCAAGCCGCACACAGCTTGGGGGACACTGGGCGGCGGCACGGCTGGGCTGCCTAGCCCTGAAGCAAGGCCCTCAGGCAGAGGCAAGTGATGCCTGCAATGGCCGCCACCAAACACCTGCAGCCTCTGCATTTGCTGGTGCAAGCGGCGGCGCCGGCAGCCTGGCCATGCGTCCGTGGGTACGGGCCCCGCTGCTGCTGAGCAGCGGTTGGCAGGTGCTAACGCCGTGTCAACTGCGGGGCGGTGGCTGTGGGATTGCTGCAATGGCTTCTGCTGCTGCTGCTGCACCAGAGCGCTGCATGTGTAATCGAGCTCCCTGGAGCAGCAGTAGCAGACGGAACACGCCCAGCTGTGATCCTCCGCACACGTGATGGACGCCGCGCCAGCAGCGGCTGCTCAGCACAACTTGCTGCTGGCTATTTAACTGCCGAGCACAGTTACAGCTGCCCGCTGCTGTTGCCACCGGTTCCGTTGCAGCCTTCAACAATGCTGCCGTTGACGCAACTGTCGTCGCTGCTGCCGTTCCCAGCACCGCCGCTGCTGCCGCTGCCTCCAGTGCCGGCGCCGAGCAGCCGTCACCACCGCCGCCGCTTCTGCTGCTCCAACTGCAGCCACCACCATCACCGCAGCCGCCGCCTCTACTGAAGCCACCACTGCTGCCGCCGCTGCTGCAACTCCATCGCCACCGCTGCAGCTGCAGCAGCCACCACCATCGCCACTGCCGCCGCTCCCCCCGCTGCCGCCGCCGCTGCTGCTCAGCACACCTGTGTCCTGTTCGCCCCCGCCCCCACACGTGCTGCTGGGCAGAAGGTGGCGCACTCTGTGCTCAGCGCTCAGCGCTGCGTGAGCACGCGCCGCTGCTGCTGAGCACACCTGTGATCTGTCCGCCTCCCCTCCCACCTTCTGCTGAGCAGAGAGGCGCACCGAGTGCTGCTCAGCGCGCACCGGCGCGCGCGCACCGTCGCTGCTGCTGAGCACATCTGCTGCTGAGCAGAGAGGTGCGCTGCGCACTGCTCAGTGCTCACCGGCGCGCGCGCACCGCCACTGCTGCTGAGCACACCAGCTGCTGAGCAGAGAGCCACGCTGTGTGCTGCTCAGCGCTCAGCGGCGCGTGAGCACGCCGTCCACCATGTTTTTGACGGCGGCGGCGGAGGGCGCGCCGGGCGTGCTCAGCGCAACTTTCATGGATGCGGCGTGCAGCTTTGATTGGTCGCCCACGGCGGCGAGGACGGCGTTGATGTTGGTCTCGAGGACCATGCCGCCCATGATCATCTCGTCCAGCACGTAGTGGACGCGGTCGCTGTGGAAGATCTGCAGTGGCAAGTGAATGCATGGCATCTGGTCAGAAGTAACACTGTTTTTTGTACTACATTCTTACTTTTGAAGTAGTGTCTCGTCCAGCACGTAGTGGACGCGGTCGCATTGGAATATCTGCAGCGCGGCGCAAGTGCATATGTTTACTTCGTAGTATAGAGTGCATACACATGGCATGTGGTCAGAGTTGTATAGTTACTTTTGAAGTACAGTGCGCTCGCGATTTAGTTCGTGTGATTTCGTGCGGTATGCATTTTAGTGCGGGGTCCAGAGACCTGGACCTGTCACTGACCACATGATTCTATATCAACCATGTACAATGCCCTATTTGATTCAGTTTGGGTCTTGCTGTAGCACGGGGCGCTAGCAGGGTGACACTACCCCGCACCAAATTGCGAGTGCACTGTAATAGCCTGTTGTAGTACTGGTAGTACTTCAAGTACATTGTATGTGGTGACAGGGTACGGCAGCCTGCATGTAGCGGTGGTGGTGCTGTCTGAGCTGAGCCCTGTGACTAGGCTGGGGTTCTTGCCCAGCACAAAGTGTGCGCACGTCGCTGTGGCTGTGTCTGTGACGCGCAACATATACTTCAGAAGCAGTAGTAGTTGGAACTTTACTATAAGTAGTGTACCTCGAAGAACTTTGACGCACATTGCAGGTATAACATATGAACACTCACAAGTTCGAGTTTGTGGGCAAATGCGCGTGCACCGCATGGTCACCATAACTGTGGCCGCTACAGCAGGTTCGCGCTGCTGCGGTAGTGTACGGACGCCCCTCTAACGGTGGCATAGGGAGCGCGGGCGGTGCGGTGGAGTCTGGTGCACTCGCTCACCTGGTCAAGCATATACTACTGTAGTACTTCAGAAGTACTATATTTCAAGTACACTGCATGTAGTCACAGTTTGCGGCAGTCTGCGTGCAGCGGGGTGGTGTGAACGGAGCTGAGCAAAGCCTTTGAGCTGAGCAAAGCCTTTGAGGTGAGCAGAGCCTTTGAGCTGAGCAAAGCCTTTGAGCTGAGCAAAGGCTTTGAGCTGAGCAAAGGCTTTGAGCTGAGCAAAGCCTCTGAGCTGAGCAAAGCCTTTAACAGCGGCATAGGGAGTTGGGCGGAGAGTGATGACGCACTCACCAGGTCGAGCTCGCACACGTTCTCAAAGCACTTGTCCAGGGCCTCCACAAACACCTGTTTTTATGTGCGCACGCCACAGGACGTTGCAAAACATAAACAAACGTTGGCATGCATGCGACACAGAGCGTCCACACGCACACCACACGATCACACGTTTATAAAAATACTTTGGAAGTATGTGGCACTTGTGTACTTCTCAGAGCACTTGTCCAGGGCCTCCACAGACACCTGTTCCATGGGCGGGCCACAGGCCCAATGCCAGACAAAAAGAGCGGGCATGCATGTGACACAGAAACGCCCGTACACATAGCACATGCGTTCATATCTTGTAAACTACTGAAGACCTAGCCAGCCGGAGGCTCATGCCTGCCTGCTAGCAGCCCTTGTTGCTCTTGGTCGTTCGAAGTTGTGGGTTCGTGTGTATACGCTGACGGGCATGTGCCATCGCCACGAGCGTGCCTCACTATAACAATTTATTACCAAGTGTGCACGTGTATAAATATACGTCAGCGAGGTATGTACTTCGAAGTATAATTTCTAGTATGTAGTCTACTACCTACTACTTCTGACGTACACACTTATGTGCATGTAGTATACCTACATACTTGTACTGAGGTACTGTTGAAGTACTTCTTGAAGTATAAAGCTAGAAGTATTTCACACTTCAGAACATTTATGGGACTGTACCTACCTTCAAGTGCTTGATATCGCAAGTGCAGCGTACTCTTGTACGATATCAATCTGCTGAGCACACCTGGATGAGGTCCAGAATGCCGAGGTCGCTCTCCTGGGAGTCCACCGCAAACACAAAGTACAGTGTTAAACTCTTGCTGTAGTACTACTAGTAGTACAGCTGAGTTACACTTCAAGTGTACTTCTGTTGTACTTCCTCCATCCCATAACATGAGGGCTCGAACTTTGAATCCGTGATTGCACAGCAAAGATAGACTCGCAAGGCCTTGGCCAGCGGACCCAATGGTGCACCGGTGGTGCCCGCGCCAGGTACACCCCAGCTATGCTTCGTGCCCTAGGTGGTGAGCCCCCTAGCACGCCACGGTATGCCGCATAGCGTCGGCAGCAGACCTTGCATCAGCTGGCTGTGCTGCTGCTGGGTGCAGAGGTGGCGGGGCTGTGAGGCACCCGACGGCACTGGCGATTGAGCCTCACACAGAACATGCCAGCGCCGCCGCTGCGCACGTGTGCGTCCACTAGGTTGTTGGCTACGATGGCTAGGCTGGCGACACCGCGCGTAGCGGCCGCCGGCGCCCGCCAGGTGCCATGTGGCGTGCTGCTGTGTCAAAACGGTGCCGAACGACCTTTCTGCATTTGTACCGAAAAGTCGCTCGTTTTCCTCCATTTTTTCAGCCAAGCTGCAGCTGGAATGAGGGTCACTTTTGCCCAGCAGGGTGTTATTCAGAACTGATTGCACCAGCAGAAAGCCCTGTTCAAGGGCTTTCCATCGATATTAGGGTACCATAGGTTCCCGAGTTGATGGTTGGCTGTTATGAACGGTTTAGGCATCGAGCCCTGATGTTATGGGATGGATGCAGTATATCTCTATATTGAAGTATGTATGAGTTTATCAGATTGTTCTGCTGAGCACACCTGGATGGGGTCCAGAACGCCGAGGTCGCTCTCCTGCGAGTCCACCGCAAACACAAAACACTCTTATATAGTACAGCTGTATTATACAGAAGTATACTAAACGTATACTTCAGAAGTATACATGAATATTGAAGTATGTATCAGTGTATCACATTGTTCTGCTGAGCACACCTGGATGAGGTCGAAAACGCCGAGGTCGCTCTCCTGAGAGTCCACCGCAAGCACAAAGTACTTCTTGCATAGTGCAGCTGCGTTATTACTCCATATATTAGCATATCACATGTGTCTGCTGAGCACACCTGGATGAGGTCCAGAATACCGAGGTCGCTCTCCTGCGAGTCCACCGCAAACACAAAGTACAGCGTGGCGTAGTGGCGGTAGATGAGCTTGGTCCCCTCCCCCCACTCCGGCACAGACCCCTCCAGGTAGTTGCAGAAGTTGTCCGGCCGCTGAGCAACCTGCGCCGGCCAATCGAAACGCAGGAAAGTGCCGGCAGCGACACCGGTGGCAATGCCAGCGGCAGCAGCAGTGGCGGCGGTGGCGGCGGCAGCAGCAGCAGCATGCGGCGGCGGCAGTAGCGGCGGCGGCGGTGGCGGCGGCAGCAGCGGCAGGAGCAGCAGCGGCGGTGGTTGCAGCATGTTGTGATAACGGTAACAACAGCTTGTGCCGCTGTTGTGGTAACGGTAACAACAGCTTGTGCCACTGGCTGTCGACGGTGGGTACTGCCCCACGCTGTCCGTGCAAGTTGATCACAACAAGCAGGTGTGTGAAAGTACATTATTTGACATCTGTCAGGTGCAGCCGCGTGGAAGGGGACGGCGGGTGTCGCAACGTGCGTGCGCCGCTGACAATTATTTGTAGAGTGGGAAAATCGGTGGCACGGCAGCATGTGGTAGGGGGTAGTGGTTGGAGTGTATGCTGGGGGGGGTGGATACCAGGGTGTCAGCAGTGGTTGGGACAGGAGTGGTGGGGGAGGGGGGGGTGCACACACCTGTTGGAATATGCGACGGATGACTGACTGCTGAGCATCCTCATCGGTCTGTGTGAAGCGCACCAATGGCAGCAGCAGCAGAAGAGGCAGTGAGGCAGCAACAGCAGCGGCGGGGGCAGAGGCAGCAGCAGCAGAAACATGAGGCACCCCGGTGGTAGCAAATTTTTTTTGTGAGTAAAACAAGTACTTGACAGCTGCTGCTGGCATCTTTTTTAACGCACCAGCACCACATAAACCCACGCTGTTGGTGCTGCCGCTCCTGCTCCTGTTCCTGCTCCTGCTGCTGTTGCTGGTGGCAAAGTGCCTGCTGCTGCTGCTTGCAGGATGCTGACACCGTATGCCCCTATCAAATGTTTAATTGCAGCATCGGCAGCTATGATGCATTGTGAGAGAAGCAGTTAATCATTACTGATGGGCCCAGTCCGCGAAGTAAGGCCAGCAAAGCCAGCAGCGGCCACCTGAAAGGGGGCCAAACGCAGGCGCTGGTGCACCAAATTTGCTGGCGTTGATGAGACAAGCAAGTCCCCCGCTAGCTGAGGTACGCAGCGGAGAGCGTGCGGCGAAAACTGGTAGCTGCCTTTCATGACCAGCACCACCGCAGGGAGTGTGTGCTGCTCGCTGCCGGCAGTCAGTGTGCTGCTGCTGGCGAGTTGCTGCCCAGCGCGCCTCAGCCTGGGCTCACCACTGTCTTGTAGAACTTGACCAGCCTGGGCTTGCCATGGTTGTTCACGATGACGACCGCCTTGATCATGCTGCCGCCACCGCCACGCGGGCCGTACCCCAGCCTCCTGCAGAGCCAAGCCACCACAGTGCCGGCGTGCCGCGTTGTGATTGCTCAGCGATGGCCGAAGAATCCTTGATTTCCGTCCAAATTGTGTGATATGTTGGCCAATTTAGGGCAAAGGACTTGCAATCAGCTCACTTTGATGATCAGCTGTCTCTCCTGCGACTAGGCAACATAAGCGCGCTCCCGCACAAGGCAGCAGCAGTGAGCCTTGCAGCAAACCGCATCAACGCATTTCCAGCTCCCGCTGTTCATCGTCAGGGCCGCCAAAATGCGGATTTCAAAGCCCCATCTGCAACTGCTCGCACTCGCAGCATGTTGCTCGCACTCAGTGGGCTTTGCGCCTAGCATATCAAAAGCAGCGGCGGCAGCAGGCAGGCAGCACCATCGTCAGCGACAGCGGCAGCAGCAGAGGCTGGAGGCCATAGGCGAGGCGACGCCTGCGTCTGGGGACTGGTGGGGGGGGGCTGGCTTCGGTGGGGAGGAGGTGGCGGTTGTGAAGACCCAGATACTGCAGCTGAGCGCCATTACCGACAGGTGGATATTAAATGCTTTTCAAGTACACAATGATCTATTTTTGAACGCACCCATCTGGTGCTTTTCAACAGGTGGACAAATCACCCCACAGCTTCGGCCTGGCATTTTGCCCCAGCCACGGCAGTATCTGGGCTTAGCAACCTTTCAGGTTTCTTTCGCACGAGTTTGACTGTTTTCTTACGTCTATGCGTATATTCACGAGCATGCTTGTGTACACATCAGTCTGATGATTTATACATGTCGTCACATTGTGAGCAGCAGCAATGGCTCCATCCAGCACACACAACACAGTTATTATTTTCAATTGCATTAGCAGCGGCATGGCAGCGATGGAGATGAAGCAGTGCTGGGTTTGGCCATCATGTCAGGAGGGCAAACCACTCCGGTGCTGCCAAGTATTACGCTGCCATAGCAGGCGAGCTTTCCACAAACCGTCGCACCAGCATGTCGCAAACAGGGCCATATAGACAACAAGAGCTGTTTCTCGCTTGACCTTTCAGCAATGGCAGTGGGAACAGCGGCCATGGTGCAAGTGTCGTGGTGCTTGTCGATACCACGACAAATACTTGTGCTAGCGTGTACATGCTCCTCCTGGGGTCACTGGCATTTTCATTGCCAGGAAAGCACACGACCTGTCAGTTTACACCTACACATAGGTACTGGAACCATGTACACTCTACCTAGGAGGTGAAAGCAGCGTCCCGGCCGGTGGCCACACGAGGCTACGTGGCTCGGCCAGCGGTGCTGCTTTTAAGAAACTTCTGAGGCTGGTGCACACCATGCACAGCTACACTGGTGGTTGTTGTGCGAAAAGCGCAGGAGGTACATAGACTACACAACGTTTAAGTGGGCAGTGAAGAAAGATGCAGTGGCAAGCAGTATTGGGTGTAGATAGCCTGCGTGTGTGCATCACATGCAAATGCAACAGCCCGCCGCAATGAGACCTGAAAAGGGTGCTTTGCCCAGAGCCTTTGCACCGACAGGCCAATGGCGTTGGGGCCGTCAATCTACCTGGCACATGCCAAGTAGCCCCCACCTTCACGTGCTGGTTGATACCCTTGACGGCCATGTGGAGGAAAGGTTGCTAAGCCCAGATGCTGCCGTGGCTGGGGCAAGATGTCAGGCCGCAGCCTGGGGCGTGACTGGCTCACCTGGTCAACACCAGATAGCCCCCACACACACGCAGACGCGCCGGTCAGTGCCGTTAATGGCTAGGGATGCCTACAGAGTACCAGTAAAGGTACAAGTACCCACATGGCTGACTTGTGCGATGCCGCCAAAGGTCAGCCATGCGCGCTGCGAAAGGCAGACCCGCGTTGGAGTACAGTTACCGACAAGGCCTACTTACTTGTTGCCGCCATGTTGTTTTGTGCATTCCTGATGGGTGTGCGTCAGAAGTCAGGTTGAGTTTACAAACTGCAGGGGGGCAATTGCCGGGTCATAGCCTTTGGGGTGGCCAATCCACCTGGTCAACAGCAAGTAGTCCCCGCCTTGCACGTGCCGGTAACTACTCTTAGAGCCAGCTTTGTTTGTGCAAACCTGTTGTGCGTTCCAGGGGTCAGCAGGCGGACGAGGGCTCAGCAGCACGCTAGGCATGCCCACAGAGTACATTTACCCACATGGCTCACTTGTGCGATGCCGCCAAAAGTCAGCTGTGCGCGTTTACCCACATCCCTTGTTGACTTGATGCTTCCATGTTGTTTTGTGCGGTCCTATTTGTGTGTCTTGTTGTGTTTTTTCGTTCCTGATGTGCGTGTGACAGGGGTCAGCAGGCGAACGAGGCTCAGCGGCACGACATGGAGCTGCTGGTGACGCGGCTGCAGGAGCTGGTGCCTTTGGACGAGCCATTCAGCAATGATGACATGCTGGGTGAGCTCAGCAGACCACGTGACTTTACATGCAAAAGTATGATGGTATTTAGGAACCACTTAAATGATGTCGGTACAATTTGGTGATTGCAGTACTCGGAAGGAAGTGGTACTTAGTAGTACCAGTACCACTTTTGGCGGGTGCCGCTGGACAAGCCCTGCAGCCATGAAGACATTGTCAGATTGGCAGACCACATGAGTGTACCTCATAGATGTAACACTGTTGCTGGTGCCACTGGACGCGCTATACAGCAACAGTGACTCGGCGGGCGAGCTTGGCAGACCACATGATGGTACTACATAAACACAATACCTTTGGCTGGTGCTGGCGCACAAGCCGTTCAGCAGCGATGACAAAAAGGCACATCTATTTTTGTGCTGTTTTGTACTAGTAAATGAGACCACATTGGTGCCTGTATAAATACTAGTTGTTGTTCTACACCGTGTGCTCTGGTGGGATGGCGCCTCTGGCAGGTGCTGACTGACACCAACAAGGCAGCGCCATAGGCAGACCCACATTCACACCTCAACATGTGCTGCACTGCAATATTACTACTTTGAAGTACATGTAATCGCTGATATACGTGCTGTTTGTAACATGCAGGCTGCGCTGTCTTAATTGTATACTGTAGTATGTACAATTAATATATGCTGCCTGAAGTTTACATATTTGCGTATACATCAATGTGTGTGTGTGCGTATGTGTGGTATGCAGGCGCGTGGACCATGGCTTACAGCAGCGCGCAGACCTTCAGGGGGGACCCCGTGTTTTCACTGGTACAGGCGCTGGCGGGCAACCCATTGTGGCCCAACAGGCAAGCACTTGTTCTGCTGAGCACTTTCCAGCCACTTGTTCTGCTGAGCACTTGTTCTGCTGAGCAGTTTTTGAACACTGGTTGTGCTGAGCACTTTCTGAGCAGTTGTGCTGCTGTGTAGTTTTCAAGCGCTTGGCCCTGCTGAGCACTTTGTGCCTCACATGTTTTGCTGAGCAGATTCTGTAGGCAGGTAGTTCTGTTGCAACATGCTAGGCTTACGTTTTGGTGCAACAGTGCTGAGCATCACCAAATTGTTGGCTAGAAACAGGGGACAGCATGCTTGGGCACGCTTTTGCCAGTCACGCGCATGCCATGCCATATATGCATGCCGTATGATTAGGGTTTCCCCGCTCCAAGTGGATTTCGACGAAAACACATACTTCAGAAGTACCTACTTTGTGTCTCATACTGCAAGTACTAGCTTACAAGTATGTGTACTGCACTGCCTCTCATGCTTGTGCAGGGCGTTCAGCCGATCATGATGCTCAGCACCATGCATTCCCATGCAAGCGTGTAACTTCAAAAGTACATACTTCGAAGTACTTCTGAAGCACTACGTAGTATAGCACTGGAGTATGTCATATTTCTACTCGCAGTATACCATACGATGCATGTGTACTGCACTGCCGCTCATGCTTGTGCAGGGTGTTCAGGCTGGCAGGGCTGCTGCCGACGGGCCGCGTGGGCGCGGTCCAGCAGGTGGTTGAGGCCGCAGGGGGCCAGGACGGCAAGGCCATGCTCAAATCAAGAGTTGAAGTTAAGGTAAGTTCAACTTGCAGTTGTTGACTCACCAGCAGCTACTGTAGTGAGTCTTCTGGAACGTGTTCACATGCAGGCAGAAAAGCACGTCAGTGACTACTCTCGCTTGGAGACTTGCCAAATGTTATGGGTACTACTACAAAGTACTACCAAGGCAGTACGTATGTACTAAAACTCGTACGCTCTCGTGAGGGGGAAGGCCTCAAGTCAAGAGTTGAAGTTAAGTTAATTGCAGTTCATAGTTGTAACATGTCGTTGAGGCGGGGGGGGGGGAGGAACTCATCGGGAGTGCGCGAAAGGGGGCATGAGTATGCGACCCTGCCTTGCACTCCCGAAACTGCTGCTGCGCGCCGCTGCGGCTGTGCTGTGTGCACCTAGATATTGCTTCGCCCAGACTAACTTCAACAGTGACATATTTTTTTTTACTACTACGACTGAACTAAACTTGTGGTGTGACAAGAATCCAAGTTGGTGACCAGTTACTGCCGCGGCTGGGGCAATATGCCAGGCTGAAGCCGTGGGACGATTGTCCACCTGGTTAACACCAGATAGCCCCCATCGTAAACGCGCCCGTTGGTACTCTTGAGGGTCAAGGATACTGGAATCTTTTTGTGTTATCCACATGGTCAACACCAGATAACGCCCACTCTTCTCATGCCGGTGGGTACCCGTGAGGGCTGATGATGCTGCTTTTTTGTCACGCTTTCGTGCGTGCGCAGCTGTTTCCTTGGAGCAAGTACCTGCAGGGTGTTATCGAGACGGAGGCGCGCATCATGAACAACGACATTGGAGACGGGTGAGCCACTCCAGCGCCGTTATTGTCACAACAGGACATGCACTCAAAGTGTAGCTAGGCTCTTCAGCGAGCATGTTGCTCAGCGCAAGCACAGCCGTGTTCCAAGCGGCATTGCAGACGGCGACAATGGCGATGGGTGAGCCCATGGAGGCTGTGCTGCGCTGACCGTTCGTTGCAGGACAAGACCTGCACTGTAACTCTAGGCTCTAGAGGGAGCACAACCATGTGAAAGTAACCTAAAAGGCTGCTAAGCCCAGATACTGCCGTGGCTGGGGCAAAGTGCCAGGCCGAACCCTGTGGGGTATGTGGGTGCCATTAGGCCCTGAAGCGAGCACGAGCATGTGTGCCATTCGGCGCCGTACAGCTAGCACAAGTGTGTGCTATGTTGCAGATGGTTGAATTCCTTTAGGTCTGTGCAACGTCAAGCTTTACTGGTGACTGGCGCTGCCTACCCCCAAGCAGGGCAACTCGAAATGTCAGAAGTACTCCATCGGAAGTACTTCCGTATGATGCTGCGTGGGCAGCACCGTGCCTTGTGCGCAGGGGCATTCCCAAGGGTAGCAGATATGTTCAAATGCGGCACATGTGACCCTGTGTGCTTCCCGCCTAGTGTACTTCAACTTTATATTGGAAGTAAACTTCAGCTCCACCTGCCTGCTGCAATGCTCAAGCGCAGACGGCAGACCATAGGGCCGCGTGCAAGCTAATCTGCGTTGGCATGCGCCTTCTCTCTCATGACCATGGCAACTGTCTAGACATGTCCTACTTCTACCACTTGGACTATGCGCACAAAGTATGAGCAAGCCATGCACTGTCTGTTCTTCATGTGTGCTGAGTGAGTAAGGAGTACTTGAAGTACGGTGTGCTGAGTTGAAGAACGGTATACGGTTTGTAAAGCTGCATGTATTCTGTGTTTATGGCTTACCCATATTACCTCCAGCACAAAATGGACCGGTGCTTCATTAGCGGTGCAAGTGGCTTGATGCCAGTCTTGCCAACAAACTCAGCTCCGGAACCCTCACCCACCTCCCCCCTGCCCCCTCCCCATGCCCCCCCCCTCCCCCCCAAACCCCCCCCCCCCCCGTGCGCTGAGCAGCCTGGAGGTCATAGTGGAGCGGTCCGCGTTTGCAGAGTCGCCGCTGCGGCGCCTATGGCCGGGGCCGCGCGACATCCCCCCCCTGCCCGTGGCGCGCATCAGCGAGCGCGTGTTTGACCGTCTGCCGCGGCTGGCCCTGGAGACCCTGTACCTGGACCCCGAACTGCGCGCGACGCGGCTGCCGGACGAGACGCTCCTGGTTTATGTGAAAGACCCCCCGCCGGCCATGCAGGTGCCCACGCCGGTGACAGTTACAACGACGATTACAAAACCGGTGGGGGCGGGGGGGGCGCCGGGGGGGGCGCCGGGGGGGGCTGGTGGGCCGCCGCTGGGTGGCAGTGATGAGTAATGTGCTCTGCTGCGGGGTTGCGCGTGCCCAAGCCCGTGACAGTTACACGGTTACGAAACCGGTGAGGGCGGCGCTGAGGGGGGGCTGTGCAGCGGCCGGCGGGTGGCAGTGATGACGCTGATATGCGGTGCTGGGCGCTGAGCAGCACTGGGTCAGCGTGGCGCGCAGCAGGCATGGGGGGGGGGGGGGGGGCCCCAGCACACAACTTAAGTTAGAGTCACATGAGCTGCAGCTGGTGCACAGGGCGGCACGGGCGGGCATGCGGGCGTGGGGCACAAGGGTGACCGCAGGTATATTGTATGTTTCTTGTTGGCTGCTTACAGCAGTGCCGGAGCGGCAGCAGTGCCGCGTGCCTTGTGGGCTGGCTTTTCACTCAGCTTGGCACTACTTGAAATGCAAATCACAGCCGAGTCACAACATCATCGGTGATGCTGCGGCTGTGATTGCTCCCATTGGTGCGCCTACAGAAGCGGAATGCACTGGCCTTTTTCTTAGTGGGCGCCCGGGGCCATGTCATGTGCTCATGAACACCATGAATTCATGGAAGCCTTGTATTCAAGGCGTGTATGCAATCTTTGGTGTGCATGCATGCGCCTCGTCGCCGGCGCGCCGTTCAGCGATTCCTCCGTTGGGGCGATTTTAACGGCGAGTTCAGGGGTCCAGATTTTCAGCCTGTTGCTGCACCAGAGAAGTGAGCAGCAAACAGGGGACGGCTGCACGCACAGAACCGCGCGGAGAGAGGCCATGGACGCGGAAAGGGACGTGGAGGGGTGGGGCAGCCCCGTTGCACCCGCCCCGTCTTCCACCGCCATATCATCCCAGCCCCACAAAGGCGCTCAAGCTCCTGGAGGCAGCCGCAGCGGCACCAAATGGAGCACACGGGTGCTGTCGGCAGGGCTGGCTGTCCTGTCGCTGGCGCTGGCGTGCGGAGCGGTGCTGGCCATCCTGGCGGCGCAGCAGTCACTCTCCGGCAGCAGCAACTCTGCTGCTGCTGCCCCGGGTGACGCTTCTTCCGGCGGCAACAACACCACCAACCCACCTGTCTTTGTGGTGCCTCTCAACAGGACGGGCCCGTTGGCGGTTGGGGTGGCTGACATCCTGGAGCCGGTGTACCGCGAGAGGGAGCTGGGAGCTCAGATACAGCTGGTGGTCAAGTTCGGGCCAGTCAAGACCATGAGGTGAGGGGTGGTTGCCACCGCTGCTCGCGTGTGTTGCAGCATGACGGGTTTTTTGAAAGGTGGCGGCTGTCCTTTCGGGTTGCGGTGCCACCGGTTCTCAGAAGCGGCTGCCTGTCAGCCTGCCGCCGCCGCGCAGCTGCCTGTGCATTTGCCGGCAGCGCGGTCGAGGTAATTGGCACCACGAGGCAGCACGTGCTGCTGCCTGTCAAGCAATAGCAGCCAGCTGTTGCGGAAGATTCGTGACCGCGCTTTCCAACAGCACCAGCAAACCGTTTGGCGCAGCACAGCTGCTGCTGTTGAGCTTAGTTATAATCCGACCAGCTTACTCTGTGCAACCCTCCGAGCTGCATGCTGGCCCATGCCACGTGAGTACCTTCCAACCGGGATGCTGTTTGCCTGGCGAAATGCATTTTTCTGGCCGCTTTGGTGCCCCCGTACGTGTGCCCACAGGGTTCGGCCTGGCGTTTTTGCCCCAGCCACGGCAGTATCTGGGCTTAGCAACCTTTTAGGTTTCTTTCACATGTGATTGGTCAGTGACACGTTATTCCACGGCCATTCGCAGTCGCGCGCATGCAGCACCATCAATCGCAGCTGTGTAGCCGTGGTAGGGCAACTGCTCCGCAGCTGGTGTCCAGCATTACGGGAGCTCTTGTCAGCAGCGCAAGTGCTGATATTTGCTGCTGCGCGCTCTGCTCTGGATATGCAGGTACCCCTTCCTGGTCAAGGATTATTTGGATCAGGGATACCAAGTGGTGAGCGGCCACTCCGCAGTGCGCAGGCAACATACTGCAGGAGTCTTGTCACTGCGCATCATAATGGCACTCAGCTCATGAATAGCCTTGAGCAGCACCAAGCTCGCACTTGTCCGTTGGAGAGACCTGGTGTGCTTCAAAAGAACAACTGCACTGCAAGCTAGGTGTTTGGATCTGGCCACTGTTGGCGCTGCAGAAATTTCTTATGGACACATCAGAAATGGCTATGGACGCATGAGCACAATGTCAAACAAGTGCAGCACACTTGTTGTGTGATCTGTAGCCTGGCAAGTCGCATTGCTGTGACTGCATAGCAACATTGTTTTTACAACCGATGCTGCTGATAAGTGAGCTTGGGGCAGCCGGCTGCGCAGTAGGCGCAGACTTACACCTCGGTCCTGCACATGTACGCGTGCTTTTTCAATGTCACCGTCATGTAACAGTTAACACTGATTCCATAGTAATGATATCACTCACATATACCTGCTCTTTGTTGAGTACGGTGCTGGCCATTAGTGTGAGCTCACGCACAACATTCATGTAGCGTGACCCTACTACACACTTGTCGCGGGGGTGCCCTTCAGCAAGCACACTCGTCACCACACGGGCTGCCGTGCTGCAGCAAGTGGTCTTTTGCTGCCAACACAAGGTGCTGCTGGCATGCAGCCTAAAGCCAGCAATCCCTCTCTTGTGCAGACCTGACTCAACTTACACATTGCGACGCTGGCATGTGCCGTGTGTGTGCGGGAGGGCGAGGGCTGTGGCGTCATTCTTCCTTCCCATTTCCTTTTCCCGCACCTCTGCATCTTACCACGACTTTTGTAGTATATTGTGTACACATACACAGACGCATGTACGCTGACCATAAACAATACGTGCAACTTCACGACACACTCTCTTTGTGAAAGAAACCAAAAAGGAGACTGAGCCCAGGTACTCCCGTGGCTGGGGCAGAAGCCAGGCCGAAGCCTGTGTGGTGATCTATCCACTTGGTCACCAGTGGCCCACACCCTACACGCGCCGGTGCTTTGTGTGTGCCGCAGGTGCTGGTGATGGAGTTTTTCGACGACCTGGAGACCAACCTCAAGCAGATCGGAGACGGACTGTATGACAAGTACCTCTGGAAGTTTGCCGACGAGCTCATACACGACGGCAACAGGGAGGTCTGGGTGCGGCCGCTGCACGAGTTCAACGGTGACGTGCGTGGCCCAAACTTCGACTGCTTGAAGTACAGCTGTAATTTCCACTACTTGAAGTGCAGCGTAATTACAAGTACTTGAAGTAACGCAAGTACTTCGTCAAGGCGGAACAGGGAGGTCTGGGTGCGGCCGCTGCACAAGTTCAATGGTGACGTGCGTGGCCCAAACTTCGACTACTTGAGGTACAACAAGTACTTAAAGTTCAGCAAGTACTTGAAGTACTAGGTAGTACAAGTAGAAACTGCAGGCGCGGCCGCTGCACACGTTCAGCTGTGACGTGTGTGCCCCCCCACATTTCAAATTAGTGCATGTGCAGCAAGTAGCTTAAGTACCTCCATAAGCTGAACAGGGGGGTCCTGGTGTGGCCGCTGCACAAGTCTGGTGGTGACATGTGTTGTGGCAAAAGCTTGTACCTGCTGCTTGACGTGCAGCGACTTAGGAAGGAGTCTGTTCAGGTAACGCAGCACGTTGGGCCATGGAAGCAGGAGGAGTTTGGGTGCTGATGCCGTGTCGCACAGTTTCCGAAGAATAAATGCCCTGGTTTGCAGACAGCTCCATGTCCTTTATTGTAACTTCGCTTGGGGCGCTGAAAGCCCTCTGCACATGGTGTGCGAGTGGAAGAAGCAGGACCAAGCATGCTGCCCTCCCCTGCTGCTAGCCGACAAGATCACGTTGCTCAGCACTATATGTACATGTACACACACTATGTACATCTAAATACACTTGCAACGCCAAGAAGAGCAGACGAACAATAATACGGCAGTGGGTATTACGGAAGTAGGTGAAATGTACCGGTACATGCATGTGAACATGGGTACCGTTGCATAGTCTATTTGTTTTCGCTTGTGGGCGTGCAAGGGCCCAAGCACGCGTGCCAGCATGCACAAAGCAGCGGTACATGCCCGGCACTATACATATACTACTGTAGTATATATATACCGGTATATATATATACATATATATGTTTAGCATATTAGGTTAGTATATATATATGGTAGTAGTATGACCTTTGTTGCACGGTGCCGTGGCCGCTGTACCTTGCATCCACTCACACATGAGGCGTGCGGGTTGGGTGCCGCCCCTCCACTGCGGCAGCACTTCAAGCACTTGAGTGAGCTTCAACTGCTTGCAGTGAACTCAACTTGAACTTTTTTGTGAACTTCAACTTGCCCTTTAACTACTTTGAAGTGGGCGTCAACCACTTGAGGTGGAGGTTAGTTTCGGAAGCGGACCCAGCTCGTGCGGGTGGTTCTTTGCCTGCGACTTACACACACTCGTCTACCAGTTTCTGCATGTATGTATACGACACTTCACATGGCACATGATGAGGTATGTACATGCACCATATTGCAGTGAACCTCAACTTGCCCCTAAATTTCCTTGAAGTGGGCTTAAACCACTGAGGTTAAGGTTAGTTCCGGAAGTGGACCCAGCTCGTGCGGGTGTTTTTTTTTGCCTGTAATGTACACACACTCCTGTACAAGTTTCTGTACACGGCACTCTATAAGGCGCATGATGAGGTATGTACATGCACCATATTGCCTTCTTTTAAATAGGCACCTCTCGTATACGTTTCTTCCCGGTATTATGTTGTAGTCTGACCTATGTGGTGGTGGTGCTGCTGCTGCTGCTGCTGCTGCTGTTGCTGCTGCTGTTGCTGCTGCTGCTGTGCATGCGCTCGGCGGGCTGCTGCATTGGCGTGAACTTCAATTGCAAACTTCAACTTGTGGCAGTGGGTGAGTCACAGTCTGCGTTTCCCGTGCTGCTTTCCTGCGCTGCTTTTCCAACATCGCGCTGCTACTGCTGCTTGAAAACGAAAATAACCTGGGGGCAGCCGTGCCCTGTACCAAAGCAGAGACAAAAGCAATTGCCCGTTTTGCCAGTATGTGTGCCGCCGGCTGCTGTTGCGCCTGGGTGGTGCAGTGGCTTGGTTGTTCCCCCACAAGTTTTTGAAGGCCCTGTGGCGTGAGCTGCTCATGTGCCACCCCGACCATCGTCGCCGCACCATCCCTGCTGCCGAAACCAACACAGACAGCACACACATGCTGAAGTACAATAGCTTCGGAAGTACTTGTCATAATTAGTGTGAAAACCAAAATACACTTCTGTGCTACATACGTGGTGTACCTCAACAAGGATGTACTACCTTCAGCTGCACCCCATGTGCACAGGGCTTTCAGCGCCCCAAGCGGAGTTCAATAAAAGTACTACATGGTGTGTGCTTCAAGGGTAGTATCGAGCGCTGCGGAGGGCGCACGCGAAGGCAGCCGCAACACGTCTGGCAAGTCAGAAAAAGCGGGAAAGGCTACTTTATTTCAAAAATACGTGGTATAGTCACCAACATCCCAAATTTCAGACATCGCTGAGGTAGCTCATCACATAGGGACTGCTTTGGTCACAGAATGGCAGGCCATGGTGCAGCCACCTGCTGTATGTTACCCCGCCACCCCACCCCACCCCTTCCGCCCCGGTCTGATCACACATCGCACACCGTCCCCCTCTTCCCCCTGTGCGCTGCTGTGCCTTCACCGTTTCTTTCCGCCACTGTGTCTGGCCTCGCGTGCACGACAATTCGGCGCAACTTGCGGCAGTACCCATGGTGAGTCGGCCCACAACTGCCGCCCTTCTGTTGGCCGCATTGCCACCGCTCGTAACGCGGTTTTGCTGCAAACACGTGCTGCTCTGCGCAAGTAAGCCTTGCTGGAAATGTGCCTGGCAGCTTTTTTCGTGAGCCCACAAGGGTAGTGATTGGTGCGCGCAGGGTGGGGGCTACTTGACCTGGTGCAAGTATACCCCGCAGGCTTGGCTCGATAGTTTGCCCCAGCCACGGCAGCATCTGGGCTTGGCAAGCCTCAGCTTCACATGCTCGGGGCAGCGGCAGCATTTTGCCACACGCAGGCTGGGCCAGCGAAAAAAAATGCCAGCGTGCCCACAGAGGGCGAGCAAAACTGGGTGGCGGTCACCCGTGTATCATGACTGCATGCATTAGGCTGCTTATCTTTTTTTGTACCGCAAGTGCTTACATCACAAACACTTTCTTCCTATCTGACGGTGTTGGTCCATGCGCTGCTGCCGCTGTGCAGGGGCACATACAAGGGCGGCCGCAACACCGTCAAGAACTTCATCCGTGCATACACGCACGTGCACGATGTGCTCACCGCCAAGGGGGCCAACCTCAAGTTCCAGGCAAGTGCAAGCTCTTGCACTTGGTGTATGCCCAGCTGTAGTGGTGTGAAGTTATGTGTGCATGCACAGCAGTGTCTAAACCATCCACCGTGCATAGCACCACGTCACATTGATGTGCTCACCGCCAACCTCAAGTTCCACGCAAGGGGCCAACCTCAAGATCCAGGCAAGTTTGAGCTCTTCAGTTGGTGTACACCGGCTACAGAGGCTAGACATTAAGTGCATGCACAGCAGTGTCAAAAGCATCAGTCGTGCATACCGCCGCATCTAGGACATGCCCACCACCAAGGGGGGGGGGTTACCTCAAGTTCCACGCATGTTCAAGCTTTTTGAAGTTGGTGTGTATTAGCTACAGGGGCTGGAAGTCGTGTGCATGCACAGCAGTTTCCAAAGCAGAAGCCGTGCACACCGCAATATTGATGACGTGCCCACCACCAAGGGGAGTAACCTCAAGTTCCACGCATATTCAAGCTTGTTGAAGTTGATGCTTGCCAGCTATAGAGGCATGAAATTGTGTGCATGCACAGCAGTATCAAAACCATCAGTCGTGCATGCTTACACATGCACGGTGTGCCCACCGCCAGGGGGCCAACTTCGAGTATCAAGCAAGTTCAAGTTTGAAGTGGCACATGCACCGCAATGTGGTGGCTATTGTTCACCTTGACTGTGTGCACGGCTACCTAATGGTAGCGAATGACTCCCGCTGTCAGCACGGCTGATTCCTTCGAGTGGTGTTCTGCACCTGCATCACCTGCTTAAACAGCTGGCCTACAACTGTGAGAACGCCGGCGGCGACAAGAAGACCCCCTTCACCACCTGGTGGCCTGGTAAGTGCCAACGTAAATTTCTGCAAAATAACAGAGAAACAGAGATCGCTTTCTGAACACCATGCATTTTTATTTTCCATTGATGGCTAACGCGTCTGTTGCACAGAATTGCCAACAGACATTTTGTGAAAAAAGAGGAATAGAACTCACTTTCTGGAACACAATGCATTTATACTTCAAAGAAGTATTACATTGATCATATCTGCGCATTGAGCTCGTCTGGTGCACGGCAGTAAGTGCGAGCACTGTCCTTTTCACTGCATACTACTAGCGGTGCGTGTAGGGGTGGGGGCTGTCTGGTGCTCTTCACCAGGTGGACAAATCACCTCACGGGCTTTGGCCTGGCATTTTGCCCCAGCCACGGCAGTATCTGGGAGTAGCAGCCTTTTATGTTGCTCTCACTAGTGTGATGCTGTATGATGGTGACTCAGCCAGACGGGCGCACCTGCTGAGCACTTTTGGTTCGCGCTACGCAGTCAACTGCGCCCCTGTGCCTGACCACTACGGCCCTCTATGAGAGGGCAGGAAAAGAGAACCAGCAATTGCCATTCCTTTTTGGGTTGCAAGGGAGACTATGTGGACATGGCTCGGCACCTGTGGCTGCCCACTACGGACCTGCTGATATGATGCAGCCACGTGTGCACTCACTACTGCTTCAAAGGCACAATGCCATTCTTCAGGTGCCGCAGGGAAAGAGCATGTGACCATGATGTACTGCACCTGTGACTGACCACTGCGGGCCTGCTGATAATGTGCGCACTACCACACACTATACTGTACAGAAGAATATTGTGCGCACATGAACTCCCTCTGCTGCTGCAGGGGAGGAGTATGTGGACATGGTGGTGTGCAGCGGCTACAACCGCGACGGGACCAGCGCTGACTTCACAACGTGGCAGACATGGCAGCAGGTGCGATGCTGCGGCCCCCGGGTCAGATATGTGCAAGCGACTAAAGACTACGGTACTAAACTTCTGAACAAACCAAACTTAGATTTATGTACACATACATCTGAAGTATATACAGTACGTGTATACAGCAGTTAATTGTTTTCTCTGTAGGGACCAGCGCCAGTAGGGACCTGCGCCGACTTCACAACGTGGCAGACGTGGCAGCAGGGGACATGCCGCGGCATGCGGGTCATGGATATGTAGAACTGTCATACCATATCTTTTTTTGGCAAACAACGGTACCAACAAGTATGCTACTACATGTGTACCCAGGTAGTAATTGTACAGCTAAGCTAAGTACCACAGTACATGACTGCGCGTCAAATAAAGAGAGGTATGCTTCCAGTAATAAGTTGTCTTAGTATGGTAGCAGGTAGCACCGGCTTCGCTACGTGGCAGACATTGCAGCAGGTGTGTATGGATATGTATTATTGTAGTAGGTACGTCTAGAAATATGTTGTAAAGAGAGGTACCATAAGGTATACACGTGGGTACTACAGTACTGCTAGGCAAGTGCCATTAATAAGCTACGAATAACAAAAAAGGTACCTTCAAGTAACAAACAAAAGATATGTTTGTACATGTTAGTACACTAGGGACCAGCACCGGCTTTAGCATGTGGCAGACATGGCAGCAGGTGTCCCTGTCGTGCGGGTTTAAATAGAGTTACTTCTGAAGTATGTCAATAAAGGGTGTGTACGTCAAGTACATGACCAAAAAGCATACCCCTGCAGTACAATAATACATGTGTACTACTGGTACATCTTACTTGAAGTTCAAAACAAAAGATGTTACTTGCAGTACAGTGTAAATCGTTAGAAACCAGCATGGCCTTCACCACGTGGCAGTCATGGCGGCAGGTGTGATTGCATGTACACGGGCATGTATACATATATACATGTGCATATGAAAACTCATCCAGGAGCGATAAACTCTAGGTCTCCTCACCGGTAGGGGCCGTCACCCTGGGCGGACCCATGCAAAGGGGTGAACAAAGCAA
>JAULBY010011091.1:0-24239 GCA_032358315.1 Ophiocytium majus
TTCCTGCATTCAGAGGCATGATGGATGGTCTGCTTGAAGGCGCTTACTTTGCTAAGGAAGGCTTCTTACGTGGTAGTCCTCTTGATGCAGCTATGCCTGAGATTAAGGGTGCTATTGGTCTACAGACTGGTGCGTCTAAAGCTGAGAAGATCCTAGGTCAAGTAGTTCGTACACCTGGCAGGGTTGGTGTAGGTACTGACGAATTCTTCAAGGCTATTTTCCGTAAGATGGAATACAATGCACAAGCCTATCGCTTAGCTTCTTCTGGTAAGTATGGAGATCCTGAGACTGTGTATGCAGCACTGCGTAATGTTAATACTAAGTCTGCAGACTGGAGAGATCAAGTACTAAAGATGCCTAATGTAGCTGCGTTGCCTGACGCTACACGTGCTAAGTTTATCCAGGACGTACAAGACTTCGCTAAGTCTGCTACATTCCAGCAGGACCTGGGTAAGTTCGGACGTAACGTATTACGCTTCAGAGCACAGCATCCAGAGATGGCATGGGTTGTACCGTTTGTTAAGACTCCTATCAACATCATGAAGGATGCGCTGTCATATACACCACTAGGTATCTTCTCTAAGAACACACCGACTGATGTTAAGATAGCTCGTACTGCTATTGGTACTAGTATTGCTTTGGGAATGTCTCAATTAGTAGGATCTAAGCAGATCACTGGTAGCTATCCTAAAGATGCAGACAAACGTAATGCTATGATTGCTGCAGGTCTTCCTGAATATAGCTTGAAGATTGGTGACACTTGGTATTCATATGCTCGTGTTGAACCTTTAGCAACTATCATGGGTTCTACTGTGGATGGTATCAATTCAGTTAAGAACTATTATGATAAGAACCCTGCAGATCGTAAAGTTAAAGAGTTAACTCTAGACGTTGTTGGCGGCATCACTAAGAACATCGCATCGAAGACCTTCTTAGAGGGTATCTCTGGGGTACTCCAGGCTATTCATGATCCTGAGCGTTACGGTGGTAGCTTCGTTAACAGCTTTGCTGGTCTAATTGTACCTTCATTCGTTGCTGCTCCTGCACGTTCTGCAGATCCTAACATGCGTGTAGTTACTGGCTTCGGTGAAGCAGTGCAGAATCGTGTGCCTAATCTAGGTCAAGAGTTTGCAAGAGAGAACCTACCTGCTCAGTCTATGTTATATGGAGGTGCTCGTCCTAATCCTTCTTATGGTCTTGCTGCCTTCACTGGTATACAGACTGCACCTGCAGTACAGAATGCAGTACAAGCTGAGGCTTCTCGTGTTAAGCTAGACTATAACTTACCTTCTAAGAGCCTTAGAGGTGTAGAATTAGAAGGAGCAGATCAAGCCAGGTATCAAGCACTATCAAGTCAGTGGTCTGATACTATGCTGGCAGCTATGATTGAATCGCCTGTATATCAGTCTGCTTCTGATCCTATGAAGAAAGTAATCCTTGAGAAGGGACTACAGAAAGCTAGATCAGCATCTACTAAGATTCTATTCAGTGAAAAGATTCAAGACCCTGAGTTTAGAGCTGAGTACATTAGAGCTAAGTTAAAGAAAAAAGGCATAGAGGAATAATGGTTCATGTCAGATCAATTCGGATTCAACGAAGGAGTAAAGACTCTAACTGGTAGTCTTGATGCGAGTCGAGAAAGTGCCAAATCATTAACTAAACAAGTTGAGAACATCCAGAAAGATGCTACGGATGTTGCACAACAAAGAGCTAAAGAACGAAGAACTGCTCAACGAGAAGCAGAGTTTAAAAAGCAACAGGCTATATTCAAAGCATTAGATGAATACAAGCGTAGAAAACTTCTAACAGATCAAGAAGTAGAACTCAAGAAGCAATTTGTTAAGCAGTATGGGACTAAAGAATGGGAGTCCTTGCTGCGTATCAAGAATGAATTAGAAGCTTTGGAGAAACATAACATCAAAGAATTTCAACACGATTTAAAATCAGTAAGAAGAGTACAGTTCTGGTGCTTCTTTGTAGCTGCTTTCATTGCATGGTATCTAACTTGGGGAATTAAATAATGCTTACTCTCTTATCAACTCTTATATCCTTCTTAGCTGGTGGTGTTCCAAAGCTACTAGACTTCTTTCAGGATAGAGCTGACAAAGCCCATGAGATGGATATGGCTAAGCTACAGACAGAACGTGAACTACAGATGGCTGAGCGTGGCTTCATAGCTCAAGCTAAGATAGAAGAGATTAAGACTGAACAGATAATGATTCAGACAGCAGAGAAAGAACGTGAAGCTCTTTATGCTCACGACATAGCTATCGGTGAAGGAGCAGCTCAGTGGGTTATCAACGCTAGAGCCTTTACTCGTAGCTTCATTACTTACGGTATGTTTATCCTCTTTGCTTTTGTAGAGATATTTGGATTCATGTACGCTTGGAGAACTGGTGTAGATTTCACAGTTGCACTAGACAATCTGTGGGATAACGAGACTCAAATCATTTGGGCTTCTGTTGTATCCTTCTGGTTTGGAACTCAAGCCTTTAAGAAATGAAAGTAAGTGATAAAGCTATCGAAGTTATTAAGCATCATGAAGGGGTTAGGACCAAGCCTTATCAATGTCCTGCTCTTCTTTGGACTGTTGGGGTGGGTCATGTCATTGACCCTAATCATGCTAAAGTGCCTCTAGCGGAGCGTAAAGCACTTCCTATCCCTGATGGATGGAATAGAGTTTTACCGATGAGTGAAGTAGATGATATTCTTAAACGAGATTTGGCTAACTTTGAGCGTGGTGTCGAGCGATACTGTCCTGTTGTACTTACACAAGGTCAGTTTGATGCTCTTGTCAGCTTCAGTTTCAATGTTGGTCTTGGGACACTACAGCGATCAACCCTCCGTCAGAAGGTTCTTAGAGGAGACATGGATGGTGCTGCGAAAGAGTTTCTCAAGTACACGATAGGTGGTGGTAGGGTACTGAAAGGACTTGTTAACCGTCGTAACGATGAACAAGCCCTCTTTAAGTCTTAGTTAAAGTCTACTCCGTCTTTGATAAAGGATACCATGATGCGTACAATCCCTAAATCAATTACTAAATGAGTAGCGTCATCTTCAGGTATGTTGACATACTCAAAGCCTAGCATAAATCCCATTATAAAATGTAGTTCTACTATCATATCTTTTCCTTATTAGATTTCACAGCCACCTGCAGTACAGCTCAACATCTGAGCACCTTCGACATTATCGTCATACTCCTTGAAGTTCTCCCAGTTTACAGTCTCTGGCACTAGCAACTTCAACCTCTTGTAAGTCTCTTCATCACACTCTTCATAAGGTGCTTGCTTATAAGTACCACCATCCATAGGCAAGAACGACACACCTGTTACTTCATCGAAGTGCTTGAATGTCCAAGCCCCTACATCCATCCATTCATTCTCTTTAACAGAGATAGTTACTGATGGCTTGTGCTCACAGTAATGACGCTGGAAAATCAACCACAACTTCAAGTGCTGGATAGCTGATAAGTCTTCACGCAACAATCCACCTTCTGCTACTGCTACAGGGAAACTAAATACTGTAGTTGACTCAGGCTTCATCACACAAGGCTCTGATACAAATCCAGCTTGAATCATGAACTGGGTAAGCGGGTCTTTATTGTCAGCACGAACACGTCTAATATAATACTTACTATGTTGAGGATGAATACCGCTTGCAGTAGAGCAGAGCTGAGAAACAGTTCCTTCAGGTTTAACGGCAGTAACAGCAACAGACTGGTTAATGCCAATAGCACTAGCGTAGAAAGCATTAGTAGAAACAGCAAGATCACGTAAGCCCTCCAATCGAGCAGGTAATTCTACATCATCAGGGTTATTCAACAACGTGTTATCACAGATACCTGTCATAGACACACCAAGTAAAGCTTCTTCTTCTGTATTCTTCTGCCATATCTTACGCAAATAAGGGAAGTCTGTTAACGATGCTTGGAAAGTCCCAAGAATTGTAGCAAGACGAATCTTATTGCTGATGCTATCGATAGTATCATCAGAGCGAATGATGCAGCTAGACAGATTACAGAACTGGTAAGGACGTAGAATGATTTCAGAACATGGGTTTGTTCCAAACTCATAAGTCGAATCACGTCGTCCATTCTTAGCAGCTTGCTTCTGACTAGCTTCACGATTGAAGATACCACGCTCTCCAGAATGTGACTCATAGATAGAACTCCACTCTCTCATAAACTGTCCAATAGATGGTGTCTCTAAATACGAAGCTGAGTTATTAGCTAACGCACGTTGAGCCTGACCATCCCACCAATTACCTGCCTTAGCATGTGCCATCTTATCATCAGATAAGTCTGACAAACTAATCATTGCACTCCGTCTGACTCCACCCACAACAACAACTTCCCCGATCTTGCATAGAATATCATGACACTCAAGGGAAGTGAGACGACGACCTGCTGCTCCTTTAAACTTGGCAACGCAGAACTTATAAAGTTCTTCCAAAGGTCCTGGTCCAGAGGCTCTACCTCCGAAAGTTTTAAGTCTTGCTCCTGCAGGACGAACTCGTGATACGTCGAACTTTGGAATCTCCCCAGCATATAGAAGAGCCAAGAGTTGTCGAAGTGATTTAGCCCATCCTTCTTTAGAATCCGACACAACAATAGAACTCTTACTATCAAACAACTGCTCTGGCACTTCAGGTAATTTCTTAACATACTGCTGCTCCACAGAGAATCCAACACCAGTGCCACAGAGAAGGATATACATTGCTTCATCAAAGGCTTTAGGGTCATCGATAGGTAAATAAGAACAATTGAATGCAGCTACGTTCTGACGCTCTAAGGCAGGACCTGCTGTCATTACTGCTCTCATGCTAGGTACTACATCTAATCCTACTACTGCTTGCTCTAGCTCTGCACGTAACTCTTTAGTCAAAGTGTACTTCTGTTTCTCTGCTAGATGCTTAGTCATGAAATCAAAGTATCTTGCTACTGTTTCATTCCAGTGTTCACGACGACCCTTATCATCTAGGTAACGACTGTATCGTGACTTAGCGATGAAGGTATTGTAAGGTGTCATGTTGTATGCTGTCATTCGTCTTCATTCCAATCTACTTCTTTAAGAAGTCTTGTATAATTATTCTCTATAATATCACCGAAGGTTTCAACTAAATCTTCTGAAGCCACATCTAGCAGCTCCAGAAGAATCACTTCATCTAAACTCTTCAACCGTTCTTTTAACTCTGGCAGTGTAAGAGTATTCACTGTTTACTTCTTTGGCTTCTTAGCTACTGTTACTTTAGCTGGCTTAGAATCCATGCACTTCTCAGCGAATGCGATGGCTTTCTCAGTAGCTTCAAGCAATGCACGTAGTTGCTTCAGCGACTCTGATGGTTTGAAGTCTGATACCCACAACTGTGTCGACTCACGTAGTCCAGTTTGTAGTGTAAGATCTACCCACCAATCAGCAGCATCTTTGAAGCCACCTTCTACATTAACAAATGAGTTCTCACCTGGAAAGAACTTATTAAAGTTAATCTTATCTTTTACTTTCTTATCATCACCTAACATCTTATACTCCTTAATTGGTTGCAGTAACATATATTATACACCTATTCATTGAAATTGTCAATCATCCGTTGCAAGTACCACTGTGCTTTCTTCAGATCTTCTACTCCATTCTTGTGCTTCCATCGCCACAGGTACTTGATAGCGTTGCCAGTACACATAGCTTCCATCCCATCTAAATCTTTCACCACCTGTGCAATAGCATCGATACATTCTATGTCTCCTTGTGTATAGTGTGCAGGAGAGTTAACCATATCTTTATCGTCTGCCATTGGTGTTTGCTGTAGCTTAAACCAATACTCTTCTAAGTCTCTGTTGTTTACTGTTAATGGTTTATTAAACTTATTATTGTTTTCTAATCCATTAAACGGAGGAGGACATACTGTAGTACCAGGAAAATCTCTGTAGCTCCAGTCCATTATAGATACCTTTTCTTAAGAAAGTCTAGAGACACAAACATCTCATCAAAACAACCATCATTCACCTCATGCAACACTACAATACCTCGCCAGTAGTGGTTACCCTGAGGACCCATGTACCCTTCGTCATGCTCGTAGCAACTACCAGCTATAATGCTCGTAAGAGTTTTGCCATCCGCTCTAATAGCGTAAGCAACTTGTCTGCCTTGTTGATGACCCACAACGCAAGACTGATGCTTCTTCGAGATGATAGCTGCTGCCGATCCAACAGGACGATTAAGTGCTCCTGCAGTAACGTAATGGGCATATAGAACACCATCAATAATGATTGGACACTCAAACGGTAACACTTCCCAACCAGCTTTAGCATATCCAAGATCCTCTATTGATATAGTTCCATCAAGCATTGAATCGTTCTCTATTGCACGATCTATTCTATGCTCATGGTTACCCAGTGTTAATACCATACGAGGCTTGTATACCTTATCCTTGTTCTTACGTTGCTTCTCTTGTAGGTTACGTAAGGGCTTGAGTAAGATATCCATTGCTGCCTGTGTTGCCTGTATGTCATGCTTATATCGTCTACCTTCAAACGATTTCTTTCCCTTGTCGTAACTGGAGAGACTTGGCATGTCCGCAAAATCGCCAATGTTAATAATAACATCAGGACGTTTCTTAACAATGTAGTTTCCAATCGCTTCAAGGAATGAATAGTCGTGGTCAGGCTTTACTTGTACATCAGGGATTACTAGATGAGTCGTCAAAGTAAGTTCCTCCGATTTGATATCCATATAACGCAGACAATGCACGATTAAATACTGCAGTTACTTCGTGATGATTAGACCCATCAGGCAGGTTAGTATTAACTACAACTACTGTACCTTCAGGTTCATGCTCATACTCTGTTAATGTAATATTGATTCTCATTCTTTTCCTTTCACTAGTAGAAGTACATCTACCTGGTGTTTTAAATCGTTAACCTTCTGTATTAAATCAAAGAAGTGCTCTGCATCAACTAAGGCTAGTGGCTTACTGTTATTCTGTTTCAAGATAACTAGTGGCTCAACTAATCCATGTGTTTTTGCTTGCTCATAATCCTTGTATACCGCAATAGCTGCACGATTCTTACACTCAATACAGTAGTTAACCAAGTTACGAGCAGCAGAGGATAACTGTACATCTTCTCCACCTGCTCCCATGCTTGTTGACCTGACATCATCAAGGGTTAACCTTGGGAATCGTAATAGAATCTGATCCCTGCACCACTGCTGTAGCTTTCTTCCTTTTGCTTTTGCTGAGCTTGGCTTCAAGTTTAATTGCCTTCCGTTTAACTATCATCTGCTTAGGGATAGTGATACTATTGTTACACATGCCTTCAGTAATCGTACCTGCTAGTTCAATCTGTTGCTCATCTTCGTAGACAACGAAGCCAACAGTCTTACATTGCAAGTCTTCTCGCTTAGGTTCATGCCACTCACCCTGAGCCAATGCATCTAACCATTCAACTAAAACTAGATTGGAGGATGCCACATTTGGTTTGCTTCTCTTCGTATCCACAGTAGTTGACCGTTCTCCAAGACTCGCTTGTCGTCCCCTTCGTAGGCTTGTAGTATAGCAAAATACATTTCCTTTTCGTCTTTGCATTCTTTAAGTAGCCTTTCCGCTTTAACTGGTCCAATGCCCTTGATACCGATGATATTGTCAACTCGATCTCCTACTAGCATTTGTTTATAAAAGTTCTTGATGCCTTGTTCTTCTTCAATAAAGTAGAATTCATTCTTGACAAAGTTGAAGTGATCTCCTCGGAGCATATCTAAATCTTTATCAATAGAACAAATACAATACTCACCCACCTGATGCTCATATGCTGCGATACCAATAGCATCATCTGCTTCTTGGTCTTCAATCATAGTGAAGCTCCAGGCTTTCTGCATGTAGTCTCTCAGTACTTGGTAATGCTTAGGCTTTGGTGCTTTACGATTACCCTTGTAAGGTGCAGTAATAGCTATGTCATTCCTAAAATTATTCTTACCAGTTAAGTAACCTTGATACTCATTGAAGTTATTGTAGAGCAGCATGTCTTCTAAGAACTCACTACATCTAGCTAACGCAATTGACTCTGGTTCTTCTTCAGAACTAAAGCCAATGCGATAGACTAGTATGTCCCCATCAATCAGGGCTTTAAACATTAAAGAGCTTCTTCTTCCAAGTCAGCTAAGTTAACACCTTCAGGTCTGTACTCAATTAGTTCCTTGATGATAAGCTTGCTAACACCTACTCCAACACCCTTCTTACCCTGGAAGTTGTAGTCATATGGCTTGATCAAAGCTACTGCCTTAGATCCATTAGCAACCTTAGACTTGATAAGATTACCTTGCTCATCTACTGCAGTGATAGGATAGAGCTTGCTCTTAGCAGTGATGTAGAATCCTTGGTCTGGTTTCTTGGCATCGTTCTTTACGTTGATACCCATGTCCATCAAAGTCTTAACAGCATCCTTACTTAGATTGCTCAAGTCTACTTGATACTTTCCTGATAACTTGTTTGGCTCATCAAGAGCAGCCCAGAAAATGTCAGCTTGAATCGGTAAAGGTTTAGTTTGTTCCATTTGTATTTCTCCTATTTAGTTTTACTACACATATATTATACCACGATTTTAGTGAACTGTCAATTCAGATTCTTTCTCAGCTTCTAGAATTGCTATAGTTCGGTGCAACATTTCAATCACTTCTTGATTCGGTAATACTGTATACACAACTAAGTAATCCTTAGCGTCTGCTCCTAAGATTACTAGTGCTTCTACATCCTGGGGTATGCTCTCTAGATTCATGGATGAAAATCTTTTTCGTTGTAAGCTTTAAGATAATCACCAGCTAGTTTCATCTCTTTAAGTAACTCTTCTAGTCCCTTCATAATGCTGTAGTAATCTTCACCTACACGTAAGGCTTGTAGTACTTGTTCTCTGAATCTATTCATCAGTGTGTTTCCTTCCATGAGTTACCTACTTTATATTCACCAGCCAGAGGACAACGCATCTGTAGTTCCTTACCTGCTAACTCAATAGCTTTAGCTCCTAACTTACCTGCTTCATCTGCTCTGCTTTCTTCTACTTCAATCTGCCATTCGTCATGCACATTAGCTACAAACTTGTAATCAATCTTAGCCCTGCGTAGTTCATCATTCAAGATAACTAACGCTTGCTTCATGACAATCGCACCCGCACTCTGGAGTAAGCTGTTAAGTGCTGCGTGGTCAGACCTAATCTGTACCCTACGTCCATCAATACCGAGTATCGATTCTTTGTCTGCAACGATACGACTAACTTTTTCTCTAAGTGCTTTAAGCGAGGGAGTGTTCTTAAGAAAATCAGACTTAAGCTTTTGTCCTTCTTTTGCTGAACCGCCAACAACCTTCCCGATCTTGGCATCCCCTGCACCATAGAGGAATGCATAAATAAACGTCTTCGCTTGGTTACGTGTTTCAAGTCCAGCAGCCTTTTGATTTGCTGTGTGGATGTCACCTGAAACGACTTCATTTGTATACGCATCATCCTTCATATAGTGAGCAAGCATTCTCAACTCCAGTCCTGAAGCATCGATACCTACCAACTTATATCCCTTGTCTACAATCCATAGATCCCTGCAGTCTTCACCATAGGGGCTTCCACTATTTGGTACTTGTGCCATGTTAGGTGACATGTGCGTCATTCGTCCTGTGACTGCACCATTAGTAATCACCTTACCATGTACCCTACCATCACTACCTAATGCCTTCAGCCACGATTCTATTTGAGCTACTCTCTTCTGGAGCATTAGATACTCATTGATCGCTTTAGCTTCTGGTATATCTATTCCTTCGAGCGTCCCTTCGTCGACGATTGGCTGCCCTGTTTCCGTATACTTACTTGGTTTCCAACCCTTTTCTTGAAGTCTCTCTGCAATTTGCTTTCTACTTCCTGGGTTGAAGACTTCGACTTTTGCTTTGAGAGGCTTGCCTGTTTTCTCGGAGATCCTATCAATGGTTTTGGTTGGAAAAATTCTTTGCATCTCAACTTCAATAGCAGATAACTTACTCTGCAATTCAGACAAAAGAATTGTAGCTTTCTTTTCGTCCAATCTAAAACCGTTTCGTTCTTGCTTGGCGATGATCGCCTGGACTTTGTGCTCAAGATCAATACTCCTTTGGTCAAACTTCTGTTGTTTAAGTTCTAATACTAAATGCTTATATAACTTCTCTGTTACTAGTGTGTCTTGGATACAGTACTTCTCCATCTCTGGTGTCAGTCCACCATCCCAGTCACTGAAGTCATCTTTAGGAAACCCTAGTCGTTGACCCCATGCTGCCAGGCTATGACCCCCTTCTAGGCTTGGGCTTAGTAGTCTGCTTAGGACGAGCGTATCGCACACTTGGCTCGGCTTCATCGAAACTTTCCAAGTCTCTCTCAGTACTGGGGCATCGAAGCTGATTCCGTTGTGCATGATAATCAAATCGCAGTTGTCCAAATACTTTTGTAATCCGTTTGCTTCCTTCCATGATACGACTGCTCCTGTCTCAATGTCTCTAGTAACTGCTAACCAAATCTTATTGTGTTGACTGTTCGTCTCTATGTCCAGTACTACCTTCATTTAATTTCCTCAGTCGTTTAATTGCTTCTTGAATAAGACCACACTCTTTAGCTGCATATGGATTACCATACCTCTGGTCCAATGCTTCAATCAATTCTTCAGTTGTCATTTCTCACTCGCTTTCTTTAGTATTGCTCTAGCAAATTCAACTATTGGAAAACCATTGTCAAGCCAAGCCCCGTCTAAAGATTCATAGATTTCTTGTATTTCCTCATCTGTTAGTGTCTTTGCTGAATGGTGAAACTTATGGGCTTTCCACCCTTCTTCTTTGCCAGCTTCAAAGCCTTTCTTAAACTGTTCATCTAGTGTCTTTGCTGGATGGGTGTAGAGTGGAGTATTGTATAAACCACTTACTCGTTTTCTTTCATCAGGATGAATGGCATCATAAAAATCACCATCTTTTATATAAGCCCACGCTACTGGTTCATTTTTCATTCATTAACCTTTCAAGCACTGCTAACTTCTCATCGTCAGTCATAACATACCATGTACTAATCTCTTCTTTAGTTCTACCACAATCGTTACACTGCATGATTGTAATATCGTAAGTACATTTACCTATACAAGGAGACTTTACCATATCTGTTTTCCATTTCCATAAGTTGTTCCAATTAGGTAGGTGTAGTGGTGGGCATCTCCATACCATTACTCAACTACTCCTTGTCTAACTCTCCAGGGATACTTATCTTCTAGCCAGAAGCAACGCATGTCTCCATCTTTAGTTGATAAGAACCCTCTCCATACTGCATGTTTAGTACTAAAGTCATTGCACGTAAGTGCTTGAATATCAAGGTAAATTCCTTTAGCTGTCCATCCAAGTACAAACACTGCACAATATTTAAGCAGACTTCTTAAGTGTTGGTTTCTTATTAACGATAGGATCTTCAACGATTGTTACCTTCTCATTATGTTTATCATTTAGGATTGACTGTACCTGGATCTCTAACTTCTGTACCTTCAATGCTAATTCATTTACTGCGTCAATCACTTTAGTAAGCTGAAGCAAACTCATATAATTCCCCATGTGTGTAGTGCGTTTATAATATAAAGCATGATGCCTAAGAAGTACATCACTGCAGCCACTAATTCAACTAAGACTAGTGGTGCATCCTGCTGCAAGATACCTGCTAATGTCCAGAATCCTGAACCAATCAATCCAAATAATAAATTCAATGGGTATACATTGAAACTGGTCAGTGCTATTCCAATCAGGCAGAGTGTAGTTCCTAACCATTTGATTCCTATCAGTTGCAGATTACTACGTCTGGACATATTGTACATACAGTCATTACTCCTCCGCTAACAGTTGTTACAGTTCGACATGCCATACTAATATTATACACTAACATCAGTGTTACTGCAAGTAAAATCTTCTTCATAAACTATTCTCCTCTGGTGGTAACTCATTCATCCTGCCACTGTTCCTGCTGTATAACAACCGACATGCTAACCCAGTCAGTCCACTGAAACGATTCTTGAGTACTCTAACATAAGTTGTATTCCTTTCATTAGGATCTTCATGCTGTCCGTTACGCTCTAGACCTATCACCATGTCACTTAACTGTGCGATACTACCTGACCCACGAAGCTGTGCTAATGAAGTCGCAGCACCCTCCTCATGCCCCTTAGATTCAGGACGCTTGAGGTGTGACACTACAAACAAACTAATACCAGTCTCTTGCACAAGCATGCGAAGCTTAGTCATGATCTCATCAATTGCTTTACGCTCATCACCTGATTCCTGGGCAGACACAATGATACTCACATGGTCCACGAATACATACTTGCAAGCCAAGCCCCTAGCCATGAACCGAACACGATTGATAATGTTATCAACACTAGTAGAACCAAAGTGATCAAACAAAAACAACCTATCAGTACCCAAAGTTCTGTCGAATGAATCCTTAAGTTCTTCATCTGTAACCTCACAATCAGGTAAGTGTAATGGTTTATTCGCAGCCAATGCCATCAAACTCTTAGCTGTTTTCTTTACTGATTCTTCCAAGAACATTAGACCAATGTTATCCTCTGTCTTAGATAGGATCTGCCACACAATCTCTCGCAGGAATTGAGACTTACCTAGTCCTGATCCTGCTGTTACTGTAACAAGTTCTCCAAAGCGAATGCCGTATGTCAGATCATTGATACCATGATACGGATACATTACCTCTGCCTTCTCCTCTGCCTGGTTAACCATATCCCAGAGTGTAGACCCTGATACGATACCATCAGGCACATACTTCTCTGCATCCCACCATGTCTCTACAAATTCCTTGTTCAATCCCTTAGCAAGGTAATCACATGCGTCCTTCAGTCCTTCCTTCTTAGGCTTGAAGATGTGTGCCTTAGCTCCGAAGAGTTCAGCCACTTCCTTAGAAGCTTCCTTGCCAGGCTCATCATTATCAAAGCAGATAACAATCTTCTCAAATGAATCAAGATACTCATAGCTTGCTCGACAATCCTTCAGTGCTGACTGTGCTCCGTTACGGATAGACACAACTGGAAACCTAGACCCTGTTAATTGGAATACTGCTAGTGCATCAAACTCACCTTCGGTAATGGTAATAGCTCTACCACCTGGTGTAAACTTAGACTGTCCGAATAGTGTTGCATGCTTCCAGTCCCCTTGAATACTGAATGCCTTCTCCTCTATTGCTCGTACCTTTGCTGCAATAATCTTACCATCAGCATCAGCATAAGGAAAGTAGTAACTCTTACCATCAGAACCTGCACCGAAGTGGTGCATAGTAGACAATGAGATACCACGATCTACCACATGGACTGCTTCGACATCTCGTAATGCTTCTGTAAAGCTCATAGAACCTTCCTGTTGCGTTTGTTTAAAGGAGGTGATACCTAGCCCTTCCAAGTCTTCTAGCGTTGCTCTTGGTGCTTTCTCGTAGGTCTTACAGACATAACAGAATGTATGACCATCATCGAACAAAGCATTCCCATCTGAAGATCCACACTTAGCACACTCGATATGCTTAAGAAACTTTGAGTCGACTGTCATTCTTCTCCACCTCCAGGTAATCATAGATATCTGTCATCACTGCATCGATTCCATATTGTGAAATGTAGTAGACAATCTCGCCTAATGCAAAGTGATAGTGTGCTTGCTCCTGGTCTTGGTCTGTTACATGCATGTTCTCAAATACTGAATGGTCAAATACATTTTCAATGTCCACTCTGAATCCTCTCTTCTTAGTTAACTATATAGAAATAATAATAATATAAGACTACTTAAAACTACTTAAGACTACTTAGTATAACTATATAGTAATAGTTTAACACAACTTAGCTATGATTGTCAACCCCAAAATCCAAATCATTAGACAAAAAAGTATTGTCTTCCAGTTCGTCTTCATCTCCGTCAAATAAGTCGTATCGTTCTTCACTGTGTAGTTCATCCTTGATTGTTGAATAACATTTATTGCACATGTCTAAGTACTCTCCTGTGTTTACACTCTTGCGTGTAGATTCAAAGTCACTTAATATTTTATCACAACAATAGCATCTCATACAATCCCCTGTCCTAAAATTTTATATGCCCAAATGAATCGATTGTCTTTCTTCTGCTCTTTAAATACTTTAATTGTCTCTATCCGTAGGCATCTGTCTAGATTCTTAAAGTGTTCTGCCTCTTCCTTATTACTAAATATTCTAACAACTGTATTGTCATAGTCTAAAATCTTATATAGCTTAGTCATAGGTATCCTCCAAAGTATGCAACAATAACATGTAGTGTAAAGTAAATAAAGGTAAAAGTCAATAGCCCTTTGATAAATAAATCAGTCTTCATGCCAGTCATCCTCATCAATAAAATCTGTCTCATCTAGTTGACACTCAAGCTCTTCTAATTCCTCTTCAGTTAACTCTTCATCCTCTGGCTCATAGTACTTATCATTGCTATACCCTGCTGAATATCGATTCATTTTCCACACTCCTCTAACATGTTAATAGCTGCTGATAATAAATCAAGCCCATCTTTAATTAATAATAAATCATCTGAATCATTTCCCTCCAAGATAAGTCTATATGCTGATCGTAATAATTTAAGTGCTTGTCCATTCATTCTATATCCCAATCGCCTGTAGTGTTGCCGTTAACATCTCGCACTATACCCCAAGAACATCCCTCCTCAAGCTTAGCAATAATATCCTTTAGGTTATCAATCAATTGATACTGCACGTGTTGACTATGGTATGCGTCATTATCTACTGCAATATGTAATTCAAATTTCATCTTATCCTCCAACATTTATGTATTGAAAATGTTCCTTCATAAAACTTATAACATGCTTAGCGTCTTCTGTCAAGGGTTCTTTTACATGGTATGACTGATAGCCCCTGATCTTACTACTCTTATCTGCAATATGTTCTCTTAACTTTAGCACAATCCCATGCTTATCGCAAGCTAAATACAATCTATTTAAATCGCAATCCTCCTCTAGGTATGCATACTCTCCTCTCATATAACTAAAGTAAGATATATCCTTATGAATCCCTAAAGCTTTAAGCTTATCTATTGAGATCTTAACCCATCCATGCCCTGGGTCTTGATAGTAATCTAGTGTCATTGTCTTCATTCTGCATTCCTCTTCTCAAATGTAAATGGTTCTAAAGCAAATGAAAATCCATCATCTAAATAATTAATCCAATCAATAAAATCTTCTATTGTTTTAATTTCAATTTGCTCGTTCTCATGATGATCAAAAATATAATACATAATTTAATTTCCTTTTCTTAATTGATGAGACAAGTATACTACAATTTAATACACTTGTCTATAGGTGTTAACCCTTAACAGCTAGAATCTTAATTACTTTTGCCATCTTGATACCATGTGCTTTATATGCTATCACTGATACTGTCTTATCATAGCATGCTCTGCATCCATTACATTTACCATCATGTTGATAAGCTTTACATTCTGTAGACCCTTCAGGTAGTGTATCGCTGAAGATAGTACTAGTGTTTAAACCCTCTATAAGCCCGCCAGTGACGCTATCAGAGCTAAGCCGTACCACTACATTGTCTAGCTTTTGCATACGCTGTATAACTGGTTTAAACTTGTTAAACTTATGCATTCTAGTGGGCAACCAATGCTTAACCCAGGGTGTCGCCTCCATTACGAATGATATTTTTGATGCTAGCTCCATTGTGTACATGTCGCCTGAATCGAACCATCTAAAATATCTAGATGAGTCTAAAGCTTTAATCATATCGCTGCACCAATCTGATCTCTGCCAGTCTTCCCTATTGAATGCTCTAGGAGCTTTTACATTAGGGAAATTATAATTCCCTGTAGTTGCATAACATCCCTTGCATGCATCTACTAAGCCTCCATTACCATCTGAAGATCCTGGACAAGTGTCAATAGCTTGTAAACTCCAGGAAAATATTCCATCTAGCTTACTTGTTTTACTTAGCTTTACCATATTAAACCCCTTTAGCATAATTTAATAGTGCTGTAATATAACCCCTATAATCCTTCTGCCAGTGCATATTGCCTAGCCACGCTACTACAATTGTACCAGATGGTTTGACCCCTAAGAAAATTCCCTTGTTATCATATTGCCCGCCATGTATCCATTGCCCACGCTGTAGCTTTTTAATTTCATCATCTGAAATTTTCCAGATGTCAATAGATTTTTGATATTTCATAATAAAATTTCTCCCATTAGAATTAGTTTTAACTGGTCTATTGTTTTCCCTGTAATTCTAGACAATTGTTTTAATGTCAAATTAAGGTGCGAATCATAATAGTGTATAATCTCTGCTTTAGTCATTTTATCCTCCAGTGTTTTAATTATGCCCTAGTTAATCTTACTTGTCAACTAGGGCAAACCCTTATACTACCTGATCTAATTGTTCCTGCAATTTGAAATATAAATTGTCAATCTTTTCTTTACTTGCATAATACTTTTCTTGCAAGCTTAACAAGTGTGCTTTTTTACTGTCATCCTGGCAAACTTTAATAAGTCTATCATTAGCATAAGTTTTAGAGTTTAGCTCTTCTCTACGAAGTTTAACACTTGTAAATAATATAGTTAATTCTGTATATGTAATATCTATTTGCATAATACCTCCCTTAGTTGATGATTCAATTCTACCCTATAAACTTGATTCTGTCTATAGGGTAAAACCCTTATTACTTAGAATTGTCCCATTTGATACCAGCTTGCTTTGCAACTAAATCTCTAAATGCAAAATACTGCTGTACTGTATCGTCTCCCATTTTACCATCAAACAATGCCCCAGCTTGAATAGTAGTATCAAGCCATTCCTGGATATACTGCTCCCTGGTTAACTCTTTATCGCCATTCCATGATGTGAAAGTCTTAGTAGTCATTTTAATTCCCTTCCTTGTTGGTATGATTAGATAATAACAGAATCCTGATAAATGTCAAGCTTTATTTGCAAGTATTTACTAAGTACTTTCCCTAGTGCTGGGTAGTCTAGAGGGTCAATATCATACTCTCTTATCTCTAGTTTGTCAATAGGTATTTTCCCTAATTGACTTTATAGTTTATTTGTGTTAGGCGGGGGAGGGGGAGACACCACAGATTGCTGCGTATATATGACTCCTAAATTCACGAGAAGTGAAATTAAACTTTACAATTAATTAAGAAAACTTGACAATAATAAGTGCATGAATTCTCAATAGAATTATCCTTATAAATCAATGACTTAGCTATATAGTATACATAGTTGTATAGTGTATAATAACAACACTTAAAAGGGACAGAGTCATTAGCTGCGGAATACGTGCAAGCATAGCTCCCTAGACCCGCATAGAAGATGTGCATCGTAGACCACAATGTAAGATAAGTAAAATAAAGCTTGACAAATCTAAGAAGTTATGGTATAATAGTTATACTAAGAAGAAAGCTAAGTTGAAAAAACAACAATAAAAGACAACTAAACCTCTGAAGAGTGCAGTAAAACTACTTAGTAACTATATAGTGTATTGAATTCTATTTGTTTTTGTTCTCTGCGATAGCAGGTAAAGAAAAGGTTCTTAATGTCTGAAGATGATGTCTCTCTTAAAGAGCCAAGTAATATTGTCTTAATGCCACCACCTCGTAGGAGGGGTCGTCCACCTAAGTCTGCTGTGGAGAGCAAGAAGAAAAGAAACAAAGTAGGAAGACCAGTAGGTGATGCTGGAAGAATACAAGAATTTAAAGCTAGGTTATTATCTACTACAGGAACTAAAGTAATAGATACTGTGCTTCGTAAAGCATTAGATGACGAAGATAAAGATCAAGTAGCTTGTTTAAAGATGTGCTTAGATAGAATGTTACCTACATCATTATTTGAGAAAGATGCTAAGGGACAACGTAATGCAGTAACTATTAATATTACTGGATTAGGTGAAACTAAAGTAGAAGCAATACAAGATATTGAAGCTGAGATAATCGATTATACTGAGGTAGAAGATGAATCTTAGTTTCGAGTTACTACCTTGGCAAAAAGAAGTATTTCAGAATAAGACAAGATTTAAAGTTATTGTTGCTGGACGACGATGTGGTAAATCTAGATTATCTGCTGTAGCATTATTAGTAGAAGGACTTCGTTGTCCACAAGGTTCTGCAGTAATGTATGTAGCACCCACCCAGGGACAAGCAAGACAGATTATCTGGGATGTATTAATGGAACTAGGTAGAGATGTTATTCAAAGTAGTCATGTGAATAATATGGATATCACATTAATCAATGGAGCAAAGATATATGTTAGAGGATCAGATCGTCCAGACACTTTGCGTGGTGTCAGTCTTACTTATTTGGTGCTTGATGAGGTAGCAGACATTAAATCAGAAACCTGGGAGAAAGTATTAAGAGCTTCTCTTTCTGATAAAAAAGGTTCTGCATTATTTATTGGGACACCAAAAGGACGTAACTGGTTCTACGATATGTACAACCTTGGTCTTGACGGTACAGATGAAGAGTGGAAGTCTTGGCACTTTACTACCAAAGATAATCCACTGATTGATCCTAAAGAGATTGAAGGTGCTAAGAAGACTTTAAGTTCTTTCTCATTCAAGCAGGAGTATGAAGCCTCCTTTGATAATGCTGGTACTGATCTATTTAAAGAACAATGGATCAAGTATGGAGAAGAACCTGACGATGGTGTCTATTATCTAGCCATCGACTTAGCTGGATTTACTAACGTAAACTACAGCAGCACAAGACAAAAGAAATTAGATGAATCAGCTATCGCAGTAGTTAAAGTAACTGAAGATGGTGTCTGGTTTATTAAAAAGATTGAGCATGGCAGGTGGGATGTTAAAGACGCTGCTGCAAGGATTTTAAAGAACATTAGAGAGTTCCAACCAGTGGGTGTAGGTATGGAGCGAGGTACAGTTAGAAACGCTGTGTTGCCCTATCTAAGCGATCTGATGAGGTCTAATAATGTATATGCCTCTGTGCAAGACTTAACTCATGGTGGTAAGCAAAAGACTGAGCGTATTGTCTGGGCATTACAGGGACGATTCGAGCATGGTAAGGTTATCCTGAATGAGGATGAAGACTGGAAGGAATTCGTAGACCAGCTTCTGATGTTCCCTACCTCACAGGTGCATGATGACTTGGTGGATGCTTTAAGCTACGTAGATCAATTAGCAGTAACTTCGTACTTCATGGATGACAATGAAGATGATTATGAACCGACAGACTTTATAGCGGGATACTAAATGAGCATAGTTGGTGGATTATTAAGAACAGCAGGACTAGGTACTTTATCTGATGCCTTAGAATCTCAAGGTGTAATGAGAGCTGGTGGTGGTTTGTTTGACTCCAGGATTACCCCTACTACTACACCAGAGATGTTCATTGGTGGTGGTGGTATTGAGAACCTAGCTAAAGCAGGAATGATTGATGCACCTGCTGCAACTAAAGTACTAGAAGACGCACAGAAAGATTGGTTTAAGCTTCCTGCTGAAGACTGGATGAAGAAGTATGCTGACTCTGCTGTTGCATTTGACCCTGTTGCTAACAAAGCAATGCTGGAAATCAGTGATAAGAACGTAGCATTAAAGAGTGGTGTTGATTTAAATGCAATGCCTAAAGGAGAGATCCTTGGATTTGATGAAGTATTCAATGCAGAGACATTGAAGAAAGCATATCCTGATATCTCAAACATTAAGATTGGGTTTGCTGATGATCCCCAGTCGCCTCGCTTAGCTGGTTTTGATAGCCAGACAGACACAATATACTTCAATAGACAGAATCCTAACTGGACTACTAAAGAAGCCAAGAGTAGCGTACTCCATGAAGTACAACACTATATTCAAGGTAAAGAACTTTTCACTCAAGGTGAAGGATTTACACAAGTTCTACAAAACAACGCTCAATTCCAAGACAACATTAACGCTATCGACAAGCTTGTAGCTACCTCTGTACCTGATGTTGTAAAGTTTGCTAAGCAGAACAAAGGACTAGGATTTACTTCTGACAATGTATCAGATGCTTTAGGTTCTTTAGTTGCTCGTGATGGTCAAACTGCAGAGCAAGCCCTCGCTAAAGCATTCAAGAGCAAAGCAATGGCTCAGAAGTTTATCAACGCTACCAGGAATGACCCTAAGTTAGAAGGTATTCTAGTTGCTAAGAATGAAGCAAGCAACGCATACCAGCAGTCTATTAAAGATTACATGAAGGTTGCAGGAGAAGTCTTTGCTCGTCAGACTGGTGAGCGTGGCAACCTAAGTATGCAAGAGCGTTTAGCTAATCCTGCTATGCGTGGCATTGAAACCAATCCAACTAATGCAACTTATGGTGTTACACTAGATAACATGACATCACCTATGCAACCTGCTAATCCTGCGTTTGCTGATCCATTCGCAGCACAAATACCACAATCTACCATTCAAGGAATATAATGGCTAAAAAATCTTTAGACATGAACGAAACAGAAGTAACTGAAGCGGATAAGGAATTAGTTAGCTTTGTTACTACTCATTGCGATCAATGGAGAGATCATCGTAACGTAAACTACATTGATAAGTGGGAAGAATATGAACGCTTATTTCGTGGTATCTGGGATGCAGCAGACAAAACTCGTGAATCAGAGCGTAGTCGTCTAATTACTCCAGCACTACAGCAAGCAGTAGAATCTAAGCAAGCTGAAATCTCTGAGGCTGTGTTTGGTCGTGGCGAATGGTTTGATATTGTCGATGACCGTCGTGATCAAGAGAAGAATGACATTGCTCTTGTGCGTCAGCAGATGCATGAGGACTTCAAGTTCACTCGTGTAAAGAAAGCTATCGATGATATTATCCTCAACGGTGAACTCTACGGTACACTGATTGGTGAGATTGTAGTTAAAGAAAAGAAAGTACTATACCCATCTACTCAGCCTATCCCTGGTAGTGGCATGGCTGCTATCGGTGTTAACGAAGAGAAGAAGTTCATGGTTGAGCTGCTTCCAGTTAACCCACGTAACTTCCTGATTGAGCCTAATGCTCGTTCAGTTGAAGATTCCCTTGGTGTTGCTGTAGAAGAGTTTGTATCTTTCCACACCATCGTACAAGGAATCACTGATGGTACTTATCGTAAGGTTGATATTCAGCCAAGCGGTGACAAGATGGAACTAGAGCCAGTACAAGAAATCGCTACTCGTCAAGATGACAGAGTTCGAGTGCTTCGCTACTATGGCAAAGTACCTCGTGAGTACTTGATGGAAGTCAAGAAGAAAGATAAAGAAGAAGTAGCTGACTTGTTTGGTGATGGTACAGCAGGTGAAGACTATGCTGACTTGGTTGAAGCAGTAGTTGTTATTGCTGATGACCAGTGGCTTCTCAAAGCTGAAGAGTCACCTTACATGATGAAGGATCGTCCTATCGTTGCTTGTCAAGCTGACTCCATGCCAGGTCGTTTCTGGGGTCGTGGCACTGCAGAGAAGGGCTACAACATGCAGAAGGCTATCGATGCTCAGATCCGTAGTCACCTAGATTCTCTAGCTCTAACCACATCACCTATGATGGCTATGGACGCTACAAGGCTACCTCGTGGTGCTAAGTATGAAGTACGTCCTGGTAAGACTATGCTTGTTAATGGTAATCCTTCAGAGATTATGATGCCATTCAAGTTTGGTACTACAGATCCACAGAACTTCCAGACAGCACAGAACTTCCAGGCAATGCTCCTACAAGCCACAGGAACGCTCGACAGCACGTCTATGCCAGGACAAGTAGCAGGGGGTGAGGCAAGTGGTGCAGGGCTCTCTATGGCTCTCTCAGGGCTTATGAAGAAGAACAAACGTACCTTGATCAACTTCCAAGAAGACTTCCTCATGCCTTTCATCACTAAGGCAGCCTATAGATTCATGCAGTTTGATCCAGATCGTTACCCAGTTAAGGACTTCTGCTTCATTCCAGTATCAAGTCTAGGCATGGTAGCTCGTGAATACGAACAACAACAGATGGTTGGCTTGATGCAGACCCTTGGACCTACAAGTCCTATCACTCCAGTACTGTTACAAGGCATTATCCAAGCCTCTAGCATTGGTAATCGTGAAGAAATTGTAGCTACACTACAGCAAATGTCTCAGCCAGACCCAATGGCACAGCAAATGCAGCAGTTACAGATGGCTACAGCACAGGCTACACTACAGAAGACTCAAGCAGAAGCTGCTAAAGCTGCAGCAGAAGCTCAGAAAGCTGGAGCACAAGCTCAGGCAATCCCTGCAGAGACTCAAATTAAGGCTGTTACAGCGATGAATAGCCAAAAGCCTGTATCTCCTATCAATGACATAGCAAAAATCGCTTCAGTGGCTGTTAAAGAGGCTGACATTAAGTCTAATGAGCGGATAGCAATGCTGCAAATGGCAGGAAAATAACAGAAAGTACTTGACATTTGAGTAAATCTGTGATATAATAGATGTACTATAACACACATTGACTCCTTTGTCAAGGAAAAAGTTAAATGAATCGAGAATTACAAGACTACTACGAGAGTAGATTTGAGATGATGGCTACTAAGGGATGGAATGATCTCTTAGAAGACCTAGAATTAATGATAACATCTACAGATACTATCAGTGGTATTGAAACAACAGAACAACTCCACTTCAGGAAGGGCGAAATGTCCATCATGAACTGGATTAAAACACTTAGAGAATCAAGTGCAGAAGTTTATGAGCAACTACAGGAAACAGTAGACAATGGCTCGTAGACTTTACGACTTTAAGTGTGAAAAGAATCATCTAATGGAGTCTTTCGTCGATGAGACGGTTAAAGAGACTTCATGTGATGTGTGTGGCGAGGTGGCTACTCGCATTCTTTCCCCTACTACGATAGCATTAGATCCTATCAGTGGGCAGTTCCCTGGAGCTACGGCTAAATGGAGCAGGATGAGAGCTGAGAAGTTGGCATTGGAAAGAAAACAAAATAGCTAAACCGATTCACAAGTGGCAACTCTTGACCACCGAATCATTTTTTAAATATCCTAAAATCGCATTGCGACAGGAGTATACATGGCTGCTAATTTTATCGAAGTGCAAGAAGAACAAGGTAACGATGAAAACATTACCTCCCAAGAAGAGACTACTAGTTTAGAACCTACTCAAGAAGTAGACAACTCAGAACAAGAAGTTAAACAAGAACCAGAAGTACCTGAGAAGTATCGAGGCAAGTCTCTAGAAGATATTGTTAAGATGCACCAAGAGTCTGAAAAGCTTATTGGTCGTCAGGCACAAGAGGTTGGTGAGAGTAGGAAGCTGTTAGACCAGTTCATTAAGCAACAACTCGAACAGAAGCACGACACACAGCCAAGTAAAGCACAAGAGATTGATTGGTTTGAAGACCCTGCTAAGGCAGTTAATCAGGCAGTAGAGAATAACCCAATACTAAAGCAGTTGCAAGAACAGCAAGCTCAACAGGCTCAAGTTGTTGCACAGCAGACGATTGAAAAAGCTCACCCTGATTACCTAGACGTAGCAGCATCTGAAGACTTTGCACAATGGGTGCAGGGTTCTAAGATTCGTATGGGGCTTTATGCTAAGGCAAGTAACTTTGATGTAGATTCAGCAATGGAATTACTAGAGACTTACAAGTCTTTACGCAATATCAAAACTCAGAAGGCAGAGCAAACAAAAGCTGCTGATGAGACGCTGAAGAAAGCTGATGAGGCTAGTCGTAGTAAAGCACTTAAAACTGCATCCGTCCAACAGGGCGGTACAGGTGAATCTAGTAAACCCATTTATCGTCGTGCAGACTTAATTCGCTTAAGAATGCAAGATCCGAAGCGTTACGAAGATATGGCAGATGATATTCTGGCAGCTTATAACGAAGGTCGGGTTCGTTAATTTTAATTTAATATTTAGGAGATTTACAAAATGGCTTCAATCGCATATCCAGGTGGTAGTGGTACAATCGTAGCAAAGACTCAAGCAGACAAATTCATTCCAGAAATCTGGTCTGATGAAGTTATCGCTGCTTATCAAAAGAACTTGGTTCTCGCTAACCTAGTTAACAAGATGACCATGAAGGGCAAGAAAGGTGATGTACTTCACATTCCTAAGCCAACTCGTGGTTCTGCTTTCGCTAAAGCTGCAAACACTGCAGTTACTATTCAAGCGGATACAGAAACAGAAGTAAACGTATCAATCGATCAACACTTTGAATACTCACGTTTCATTGAGGACATCGTTGAAGTTCAGGCTTTAGCATCACTCCGTCGC
>JAULBY010011102.1:0-24234 GCA_032358315.1 Ophiocytium majus
CAATGAAGTTTTAGTTCTTGAAGCAGGTCGTAAAGACTCTTGGTGGGATGTTTACATCCACATGCCAGCTGCGTTGACTTTTCCAATTGGCAATAAGTTTTATGACTGGATGTATGAAACAGATCCAGAACCGTACATGAATGGCCGCCGGGTTTACCAAGGTCGCGGAAAAGTGCTCGGTGGATCTGGTTCCATCAATGGCATGATTTTTCAGCGCGGAAATCCAATGGATTACGAACGTTGGGCTGCAGATAAAGGTATGGAGAACTGGGACTTTGCCCATTGCCTGCCGTACTTCAAGAAAATGGAAAACGCTACAGGCGTTCCGAATGACACTAAATACCGTGGCCACGATGGCCCGCTTTATTTAGAAAAGGGTCCTGCCAAGAATCCGCTCTTCAAGGCGTTCTTTGATGCTGCCGTCGCTGCTGGTTTTAACCGCACCGATGACGTAAATGGTTACAGTCAAGAAGGTTTTGGACCATTTGATAAGAACGTTAAGAAGGGTCGCCGCTGGTCTTCGGCGCGGGCTTACTTGCATCCAGTTATGCATCGCAAGAACCTTACGATTCAAACGCGCCATCAGGTTCATCGCGTAATTTTTGAAGGCGACAAAGCAGTTGGCGTAATTGCGCAACGCGGCAAAACTATTACCGAATACCGCGCCAAAAATGTTGTTCTATGTGGTGGCGCTATCAATACGCCACAGGTACTTCAGCTCTCGGGTATCGGCCCAGCAGAACTACTCAAGAAGCACGGCATCGCAGTAGTTAAAGATCTTCCAGGCGTTGGCCAGAACTTACAAGATCATCTTGAGGTTTACATCCAGCATGCCTGCAAACAGCCAATTACCATGAATCCAAATCTAAAACTTTGGAAGCGTCCATTTATTGGCGCTGCTTGGTTGTTTGCCCGTAAAGGTCCGGGTTCAACAAATCACTTCGAAGGCGGTGGCTTTGCTTGTTCTAACGACTCAGTAAAGTACCCGAATTTGATGTACCACTTCTTGCCGATCGCAGTTCGTTATGACGGAACGGGCATTGAGCAGGGTCATGGCTACCAAGTACACGTTGGACCTATGTATTCCGACGCTCGAGGTCGAATCGAAATCAATAGCGCTGATCCCATGGCAAAACCATCGATTTTGTTCAACTACCTTTCAACCGAACAGGATCGTCGCGAATGGGTTGAAGCGATCCAAGTAACGCGAAACATTTTGGCGCAATCAGCCTTTGATCAATACAGCGACGGCGAGCTATCCCCTGGTCCACAGGTCCAAACTCCAGAACAAATTCTGGAATGGGTTGCAAAGGATGCCGAGACTGCTTATCACCCATCATGTACCGCAAAGATGGGCACGGATGACATGAGCGTTGTTGATCCAAACACTATGAAAGTACATGGCGTCGAAGGTTTATTCGTAGTAGATGCCTCAGTATTCCCGTACGTTACTAATGCCAATCTTTACGCTCCGACCATGATGGTTGCTGAACGTGCAGCTGACTTAATTCAGGAAAAGCCAACCTTGGCTCCGGAGTACGTTGAATGGCATAAGCGAAACGTTTAAGGAATTAACCCTGGTTGCCGCCTTGTACTTATGGGGTGGCGACCGGGGTTCTTTCTTTGGTATTGATAATTACCAATCCAACAAGAATCAGTACAGAGCCAATTATCTGCCAAACATTAATTGCCTCGCCGAGAACGATTATGCCCAATGAGATTGCAACAAAAAGAATTACATAGGTAGTGTCACTTGCTACTCCGGCCCCAGCTTGCTTAATCAAAGTTTGAATCATGATGTAGGTGATTCCGGTGCCAACAACACCCAAAATCACCATAGAAATGATGGAAATGCTTGACGCATCGGTAGTTAATGTGACAAACCACGGAAGTATCAAAGTGAAGTGAATTGATGCACAGAGCATTTGACCCGCGGCGATAGAGGTAGGAGTCTCTTTAACATTTGCGAAGTTCCGTCTGGCATAAACCAATCCAGCTGCATAGCTCGTAGTACCGATCATGATTGCTCCAGTACCAAAGGCATCAAAATCTCCAAGGCCAGACCAAGGGTGAGCAATGAACAAGGCTCCCAAGAAACCCATGCTCAAGCCAGTTACTCGACGCCAAGTTGGGTTTTCTTCTGGAATAAAAACCAGAACAAAACCAAGGGTCACCAACGGTACTAATGCATTCCAAATACTGACTTGTACAGTTGTGATTCGGCTAACTGCCGTAGCCATCCCAACGAAAGAAACCGTGTTAAACAGCAAAGCTGCAATGTTCAACTTAATCCAAATTTCTTTACCACGTGGGTAATGATCTTTCGTTAACAGTAGGACTATCGCCAAGGTCGCTGCTGCCAGAACAGTGCGACCCCAAGCAACCTCAAGAGCGGAAAATGACTGCAGCGCAAAGTGCGCCCACATGTAGTTGCCACCGAAAAGTACTGAGACTGTTATGAAGAGCGCAGTATGTGACTTTGTTGGCGTTATAGGTGAGGTCATCGATTGTCTAGCGCTAGCGAAGCAAGAGCTGCGTTAACGATCGCACCCGATGACAAGTCATTGATGTTGTAAAGATCCTTCACGGTTCCCGACTGTCCAAATGAATCTACGCCAAGTGATACACAAGGAACACCGATTGCAGATCCCATCCATGCCATAGCGTGGCTTGAAGCATCCTGAATCGTAACGATTGGCGCGCGGTCACCTATTACTGACCAAAGTGGGCCTGGCAAACTTGGTGCCGATGCAGTGCGAACAGCTTGGCGCAAAGTGCGTTGCCATGAGCCATACCAACGATCTGCACTCGTTACATCGATTACGTGAGCTGCTACACCTTCGCTACATAATTCTTGAGCTGCGGCTAAAACTTCGGGCATAACAGCGCCTGATGCAACCAGATGCACCATTGGAACTCGTTCAGCATCATCTGCACCGCGCAGTTCTGGGAATTGCTCAAACGCATCAAAGAGTCGGTAGCCACCACTTAAGACTTGGCGCTTTAATACGGCATCACCAATTCGCTTGCGAGCTGCTTCAAATGGGGCTTGATCAAGCGGTCTGGTTGTTAGCCGGAAATAGAACGCACCATCGTCATACGGCGCTGCTGTCTTTAATTCTGATGGACCGGCGGCAACTCGGGAAATGGCATCAGCAAGCATCCAGCTGAGTGCAGTTCCGTAAGTTGGTTCGATAAACGTAACGCCAGGTAGTTCCATGCCAATTGAAGCGGTAATCGTTGATTGGTGTGCCCCACCTTCAGGTGCCAATGTCACACCACTTGGGGTTCCCGCAATGATGAAGCGAGCAGCTGAATAAGTTCCGTAGATAAACGCATCAAGGCCTCGGCAAACGAATGGATCGTAAACCGTACCGATTGGAATCAAAGGTTGATCCGATAGATCCCACGAAAGGCCAAGTTGTCCGAGCAAAAGGAAAAGATTCATTTCACTGATGCCTAGTTCGATGTGCTGACCGGTTGGCCCTTCTGCCCACTTGAGCATTGGGTCTTCATTCCAAGCTCTACGTTCATCTGGTGAATAGATTCCATTGCGATTAATAAAGCCAGCCAGGTTTGTTGAGGTTGCCACGTCCGGCGCAGTTGTAACTAGGTACTTATTGATCTCTTCAATTCTGGATAGATCAACTAGAACGCGCCCAAAAGCTTCTTGAGTGCTTAGTGGCTTTGTGCCAGTTGCAACCTCAGGAGCGGGAATGTTTAACTCGATTCCCTTTGAAGTAGGTGCGCGGTGCAAGTCATGTCTGCGCTGAGCAGCAAGTACTCCCGCTGGGCTCTGTGGATCAAAGTCTGACCATTCGGTTTCTGCAGTTAGCCCAAGTTCCGTACGGAAGGTATCAATTTGATCGCCACTTAGCAGTGCTGAGTGATTTCGTGGGTTACCTGCCATTGGCAGTCCCCAGCCCTTGATTGTGTATGCAAAAACCACACTTGGGCGATCGGTTACGCTATCGCAAACTGCGAAAGCATCACGCAAACTGTCTAGGTTGTGTCCACCAAGATCAGTAACAAGTTCGTACAACTCTGCATCATTTAGTTCTGCTACTGAAAGTCCTACTTCAGCTGGCGCACCTTCCAAGAATCTGGTGCGCAATTCTTGACCGCTAAATCCAAATAGTGATTGATACTGCTCATTTGCCATCGCATCAATCCAGGCTTCAAGTTCCTTGCCATAAGGCTGGGCGAACTTAGCCTGTAGCTTCTTGCCGTACTTAACCTCAATTACATGCCAACCAGCAGCCTCGAACTGGGCACGCCACTGCATGATTCGGATACCTGGAATAACTCGATCAAGTGACTGTCGATTAAAGTCAACAACCCACATCACGTTGCCAAGTTCTGTGGTTGCTGGGTCAGCGACTGCTTCCCAAACGTTTCCTTCATCAAGTTCAGCATCGCCAATTAAAGCAATAAAGCGGGAATGCGGTCGCTCGCCGAAATGTGAATCGACATAACGTCGCGTTGCAGCTGCAAAAAGTGGAGCTGCTGCACCAAGTCCGACAGAGCCAGTAGAGAAGTCAGGGGCATCGGGATCTTTAGTGCGAGATGGATAGGACTGCAGTCCACCAAATTCACGCAAGCGCTTTAAATAACTTTCGTCAAGATTCCCTAACAAGTATTGAATTGCGTGAAAAACGGGTGAAGCGTGAGGCTTAACGCTTACGCGATCAGCTGCATCTAAATGATCGAAATAAAGAGCCGTCATGATTGAAGTCAGCGACGCGCTGGAAGCCTGGTGTCCGCCGACTTTCACATCGTCCTTTAGCTCACGTTCGCGGTTTGCAAAGTCCACCATTCGAACAGCGAGCCACAAAATTCGTCGCTGGATCTCGTCTAACAGATCTGTATCAACGCGTTGCTTACTCATGCCGTTTCCTTTATTTGAGCTGTTTTGGTGTCAAACATTTTTAGCGAAACCGCCGCCATAACTGAGCATATCGCCATTACGGTCCAGGCCGCCTGCCAACTGAAGGATTCAACGATCTGAGACATGATGATTGGCGAAAGTCCTCCGGCAGCAAAAATAAAGCTGTGCAGTACGCCCTGGGTGAATCCAACTCGCTCCGGTGGAACTGCAACCACGGCAGTTGTGAAGAGAAGTCCATTCCACCCCATGGCAGATATTCCAGCAAGGAAAAGTAATGGGACGACAATCGCATAGTGCTCGAGGGCTGCGCACATCAATAGCAAAGTTGCCCCAAGTAGCGCGATTACGATCTGGAACTGAACTCGTCTAGTCGGATAGCGATCGCTAATTACACCTAATCGGATTCGAAGTGGAATTACAAAGGCCATCATCAGCGCATAAAGCTGTCCTGCATGCGCTGGTGTCCATCCCCTACTGCTACTTAAATACAAAGTAAGTAAGGCAACAATTCCAAGTTGAGTTAAACAAAAGAATGCAGCAGCAATCAAGATAGGTGAAAGTCTGCGCCAATTTACTGGCGGTAAATTCTCTGCTTTCAGTCGAGGTGGTTCCGGAACTCCAGCAGGGGCAAACATTACAAAAAGTCCACCGAAAATAATTAGTCCAGCCAGAGCGTAAAGCGCGGCGCTGAGTCCATGCGATACCGCGATACCAGTTAACACAATTCCGCCGATTACACCGCCGACAGGAACCGCAGCTTGGCGAGTGGAAAGTGCGAAACCTATGTTTCCTAAATGAACAAAATTCCTGGCTAAGCCTTTAGTCATGGCAACCGTAGGTGAGGCCATCATGATGCCAGCAAAAATTAGAGCGAAATGCGCGATTTCAGATTCCTTAAAGAAGGCAGCAATTGCAAAGCAGGCAGCAGTTCCCACTAGTCCGATTAAGGCAACGAGTCGATCATCGATTCGATCGGCGAGATTCCCCCAGAAGATAACTGCAAATGCAGTTCCCAGGCTGATTGTTCCAAGCAGTAAACCAACACCAGAGGTTGTCAGATCAAATGTGCTGGCCAGAATTGGTCCGAGCGCAGGCAGACCTTGCTGCGCAGTTGATACGGCTAGCTGTGCCGCAATTGCGGCAGCCAAAATCCCAAGCGCATCTCGGCGCAATTTTTCCGGAGATGCTTGATTCATTAGTTATCTAGAAGCCAAAGTATGACGAGACATTACGATGCGCTGCACTTGATTAGTGCCTTCATAAATCTGTGTGATTTTCGCATCGCGCATCATCCGCTCAACTGGATAGTCGCGCGTAAATCCATATCCACCAAGAAGCTGAACAGCATCGGTTGTAATTTCCATAGCAACATCTGATGCAAAGCACTTGCTTGCAGCGCCAAAGAAAGTTAAATCTGAATCGCCACGTTCACTGCGCGCTGCCGCTGCATAAGTTAACTGGCGAGCGGCTTCAAGTTTCATTGACATATCAGCAACCATGAATTGAATGCCCTGGAATTCGGCAATTGCTTTACCAAATTGCTTACGTTCCTTGATGTAACCAGCTGCAAAATCCAATGCGCCTTGTGCGATACCTACAGCTTGGGCAGCAATTGCAATGCGACTGTGATCAAGTGTTGACATAGCAATGCCAAAGCCTGATCCCACTTCGCCAATTCGACGAGAATCTGGAATCACTACATTGTCTAAATAAACTTCACGAGTTGGCGATCCCTTGATGCCAAGCTTCTTTTCCGGAGCTCCGAAGCTCACGCCTGGATCGTCTTTCTTGACGATGAACGCTGTGATGCCGCCGCGTGCGCCTTTTTCTTTATCGGTGACGGCGAGCACGGTATAAATATGGCTTTCGCCCGCATTGGTGATCCACTTTTTCGAGCCATTCAAGGTCCAAGAGTCGCCATTAGCCACCGCAGTTGTTTTCATAGCACCGGCGTCACTGCCCGCATCTGTCTCAGATAATGCATATGACCAAAGTGTTTCTCCCGAGGCTAGCCCTGGTAAGAACTCTTTCTTTAGTTCTTCACTTCCACTATGAATTACAGGAAGTGAAGCAAGTTTGTTTACGCCTGGAATCAGGCTGCTGGAAGCACAGGCACGAGCGACTTCCTCGACCACAATTGCAGAAGCCAACGCATCCGCTCCGGCACCGCCGTAAGCCTCAGGAACATGGATTGCCTGGAGTTCGGCACTAATCAGCGCGTCGTAGGCCTCTTGTGGGAAGCGAGCGTTTTCATCTACTTCGGCCGCAAACGGGGCAATTTTGGCATCTGCCAGGGATCGAACTACGGATCTGAGCTCTTCGTGCTCATCTGCGGTCTTGTAAAGTTCGAAACTGCTCACTTTTGCTCCTGATTAGGCGGATTGCATACAATTCTGCCACTTTTTCACCCTGACTGCCATTGAAAGCCTTAATTTAGTCAAAAGCCAGCACGGATTATGGAATAGATGTATACAAGAAGTGGGTATTTTGCCATTTGGAGGGCACATGTCAGATTCATTCGAAAACGCTGGTTACGGACAAGGCGAAGTTGGCTGGGGAACAAAACCTGCCATTATTGCCGTTGACTTTCAGATGTCATTTTGCGACCCAAAATTCGCATTAGGACGCAGTGAACATGCTCAACGAGCCATTAAGAATGCGGCTCGTCTGTTTCCTGCAGCCCGCGCCGCAGGTATTCCGGTAATTCACACCGCAGTTGCCTGGTCAACTGACACCGAATTTGCGCGCTGGAAAGTTCCAGCCTTGCGCGATATTCACCCAGGTTCTTACGAAGCCCAGATTCACCCAGACCTTTGGGATGACAGCGATGTTTACATCCTCAAGCGTTTCCCTTCTGCATTCTTTGGCACTGACATGAGCAGTATCTTGACCACAAACGGCATTGATACCGTCTTGGTAACGGGAGTTACTTCTTCAGGTTGCGTTCGCGCAACCATCGTTGATTCCTTCTCATACGGTTTCCGCACTATTGCAATTGATGATGCGTGTGGCGATCAAGATGCTGGTCCACACGATGCCAACATGCAGGATGTCGGTCGTCGCTATGCAGATGTCATTCAAACCGATGATGCAATTGCCAAGATCAAGGCGCTGGGTTAAACATTTAAAAAATGACTGAGCGCGTGGCTTGCTTCACTGGCAGATTCCAACCCTTCCACAACCAACATCTGGAAGTGCTGTCAGCGCTAAGTCACGAATTTGATCGAATCATTATCGGAGTTACCAATCCGGATCTGGATAACCTGCAAGAACATTCAGCTAGTCAGCATCGCCATACCGATTCTGCAAATCCCTTTTCATATGAGTCTCGCGTGAAGATCATTAAAGATTCCATCGCAGATCAGAGTGAATTCAACAGTGTAGAAATTGAAATCATTCCATTTGATTTAACTAACTCGGCAACTTGGGCAGTGCCCGCAGAAACCGTCTTTGCGTTGCGGATTTTCAGTTCATGGGAAGCCAGTAAGTTGGACCTCTTCACCGAGCAAGGGTATGAAGTTCTTGAATTGCCGGCGCCAACTTCCAAGTTATCTGCATCTGATATTCGCCAGGCCCTAGCAATAAACGAAACTACTTGGCATTCACAAGTTGCAACTGATGCCATCGCTACGATCCAACAGGAATGGCAGCACGCAGCGGCATTAAAGGTGAGTGCTTAAGTGAAGCCAGCACCAATGTGGGATGACCGCACTCCAATGATCTTGATTACCTTTGACGGCTTGGGTGACCGACCATCTGATGAACTAGCTAATCAAACACCGCTAGAAGCAGCACGCACTCCAAATCTTGATGAACTAACTCGAATCGGTGTCAGTGGAATTCATCAGCCATTCGGGCCAGGACGAGCAACTTCAAGTGAGCGCAGTCATTGGGCCATGTTTGGCCAGACCCAAATTTTTCCCGGTCGGGCATCACTTGAGGCAATTGGAATGGGAATCGAAATTCCTGCAGAGCGTCCGCATTTTCATTTAGCACTTCGCCCGGGCACTTTGAGCGAAGGTCAGTTGCAAACTGTTGCCAGAGTGAGTGCGGATGACGCCCAAGACTGCATTGAGCTTTTTGATGCACTTCGCGTTATGCCACATAAGTTGAATCCAGTTTTACATCCACTTCGCAATGGTGAGTGTGTCCTTGAGTCATCCGCACTTTCATCTCATGAAATAAGTGACAGTGATCCGCTGTTTGGACACTTGCACTCTGTGCTTCAACCGTTGCCACTCGATGATGCGACTAATCATCAAGCTGCCGCCGAATCTGCGGCTCTATTAACCAGCTGGCTAACCGCAGCAGTAAAGATGTTGCAGGATCATCCAGTTAACGCTGCACGACGGGAAGCCGGAAAGCTCGAACTGATTGCGCCTGTAACAAAATGGGCCAGCTATAAATCCGAACTAAAAACTTTTGAACAATCAACTGGGCTAACTGCTGCTGCTGTAACAAGTTCCGCTCTTTACCGCGGGCTCGCGGAAACTTTGGACATGACACAAATACACATTCCAAGTGACATGGAAAACATTCAAGAAGATTTTGAAGCCCGAATCTTGGCTGGAATTGAACTAAGTAAGACTCATTCATTTGTTCACATTCACACCAAAGCAACGGATGAAGCCGGTCACACGAAATCTCCTTCGTTGAAGAGAGATGTAATCGAGAGCTTAGATAGTGCATGTCACTTGTTACTCGACCTCGCTAAGACTGTGACGATTTTAATTACAGGCGATCATGCAACTCCATCTACTGGCGGCATAATGCATTCCGCGCATCCGACTTCCGTGATTTTGGTAGGACCACATGTTTATCCTGATGACCAATCCACTTGTGGTGAGAGGACACACAAATCAGGTGACCTTGGAAAAATCCAAGCTAGCGACATTTTGCCGCTTATGTCTCATTACTCGCATCGCGCTAGTTTCAAAGGGCACGCAACCGGATCTTCCGAAACAATTGCCTTACCTGACAATCCAATCGCCCTAGATTTCTCGGAAACAAAAAACCCAAATCAAGTCACCCAAGTAAACCGAACAGGAATCAAATGACCGCCAACGTAACCTCCCCGCTCGATGTAGAACTTCACATTCCCGCACATTTGGATAGCGTGATAGCTGAAGTATCAGATCTATATGACAATGAAGTTGCTCCCCGCGAGCAGGCACTTGATCACTTGCTAAGCGATCAATCAAAGTTCCTTGATGAGAACGGCCGCCTGCATCAAGACATAATTGCCGCGCGCCGCGAAATCATGGCAGCCGCTGGCGCCAAAAACATTTATAGCGCTCACCTACCTGAATCCTTAGGTGGCAGAGGCCTTGGTCGCGAAGACATGATCTACGTAGAAGAAAAGGTTTATGGCTACGGAGTTGGCTTGAACCCTGCCCTGCTCTCCTGGTCTGAAGGCGCTACCCCTCGCTTATTGCATGCACACGCACATCAGAAGGAACAGTTCACCGATCCCCTAGTAAAGGGCCTCAAGACCAGTTTGCATGGTGTAACTGAAACAGGTGCTGGATCAAATCTTTATGACATGAAAACAAATGCCGTTCGCAAGGGTTCTGACTGGGTCCTAAATGGCACTAAGGCATACATCACTAACTATTTTGATGCTGATGTTGCGCAAGTTTTAGCAATCACAAACCCAGGTGGTGGCCGTAAGTCATTTACCTACTTCATGTTTGACACCAAAGAGTACGCAAACAAGGGTTACAAAATCGGAAAGCTTTACCAAACCATGTTTGGCGATGGATACACCGGTGAAATTCACTTTGAAGATATGGTGCTTCCAGAAGGCGCAGTGCTTGGTGAAGTTAACGGCGGCTTCGACATTGCAGTTATGTCTTTCAATTACACCCGCATGCGTCGCGCCGGAATGTGTTCCGGTTGGAATAAGTACCTGATCGAAAAGACGCTGGAACGCGTAAAGACTCGAATTGTTGGTGGTGAACCACTTGGAGCTAAGCAAGGTATTCAGTGGATGATCGCAGACATGTATCTAGATTGGCAGCAGACTCGTTCCCTATCCCTAGATGTGGCTCGTGCCATTGATACACCTGGTCCTTGGTGGAACTTGCCACGCCCAAGTGATGAAGTACGTCGAATCTGTGCACTCAAACTCAGCAATGATGAATCTTTCTACCGAGTTGCTGATCGTGCGCTACAGATTCATGGCGGTTCTGGTGTACTTCGCGATACCGACATCAACAAGCTATTCCAGATCGCTCGAAACCTTCGCATCCCAGGCGGTACTGATGAAGTACAGCGCACAACTATTGCCGAAACTCTCGGCTTACGATTCAACTAGGAGTAATCATGGCTAACCAGGAAACTTTGTCACTTGAAATTGGCACTTGGGCGCATTCCGTATCGATTTCTGATGTTCCTAAGCATGTGCAAGACCAGGCACTTCTAAACATTCTGGATGCAGTAGGTATTGCGTTTGCTTCCACTCACTATGAATTTGCAACTCGCAGTATCGCTGCAACTGTAGCTTTGGGGTCAGGTCCTCGTGGTGCGATTGCTTGTGACGAAAGATTTACGGTACGCGACCAGGCAATGCTAAATGGCATCTTGATTCATGGTTTGGATTTTGATGACACTCACGTTCCTGGCGTTATTCATGCCACTGCAAGCGCACTTCCAACTGCAATTGCAATTGCTGATGATCGTGAACTAAGCGGAAATGACTTAGTACTTGGCTTCTTGGTTGCCTTGGAAATTGGTGCTCGTGTTGGTACCGCTGCTAATGGTGGCTTCCATGCTCAAGGTTTCCACCCAACTGGACTTGCAGGTGCTTTTGGAGCTGCCACCGCAGCAGCAAAAATGATCGGTCTTGATGCACACGGAATCGCTAGTGCTCAAGGAATTGTTGGATCGTTAGCTTCAGGTTCCATGGAGTTCTTGGAGACAGGTGCTTGGACCAAGCGTCTGCATCCAGGGTGGGCTGCAGTATCAGGTATCACCGCTGCTGAACTAGCTAAAGCAAAGTTCGAAGCACCGCTTGCAATTTATGAAGGTCGTTTTGGCCTTTACACAACTCACACTCCAGCGGGCCATGACCTAAAGATGGATGCAGTAGCAGCCGATCTTGGCTCAGCTTGGGAACTTATGCGAGTTGCCATTAAGCCATACGCAGCATGCCACTTCACACATGCATGTATTGACATTGCAATCGAACTTGCAACCGAAAACAATCTAACGGCTGCAGACATCGAATCAGTGACCACGATTGTGCCATCACAGGTTGTGCCAGTTGTTTGCGAACCGGCACATGCAAAGCTAACTCCGCGCAGCGACTATGACGCAAAATTCTCATTGCCGTTTATTGTTGCTACCGCAATTTCGAAGCGTCGCTTTACTTTGGCTGATCTTGACGATGACTGCCTAGTTGATCCCGAACTATTGGAATTGGCTGCCAAGGTCTCCTACCAAAACGATCCAAATCCAACGTTCCCGAAGTACTTCCATGGTGAAGTAATCATTCAGACTAAGGATGGTCGAACCCTTCGTAAGCGTGAAGATATCAATCGTGGAGCTGATGAGCGTCCACTTTCTACCAGCGACGTTGAAACTAAGTTCCGTGACAACGTTGCGCTAGTGTCTAACACTGACGTAGCTGATCGAGTGCTAAACGCGGTCATGTCATTGCCAACTACGAAGAACTCACGTGATTTCGTTGAGGCATTAAGAACTAAATGACACTTGATGTAACGGGCGTAAGTCTGAGAGATTTAACTTCCTGCGGTGGGTGCGCTGCTAAAGCAGATGCATCATTGCTGAAGTTACTTCGTGCTGCAGCGCATGACCAACAAGGTATTGAAACCCTTGTTGGTCTGGCTGCGCCTGATGATGCTGCCGTTACCGCAATTAATGACACCACTTCCCTTATTACAACTGTTGATTTCTTTCCACCCGTAGTTAGTGACGCATTTGAATACGGATACGTAAGTGCCCTGAATTCACTATCAGACATTTATGCCATGGGTGGAATCGCAAAGACTGCATTGTTGGTCTGTGGGTTTCCAAAAGAAATAGCTGACGCCGAAATTTCAGCTTGCGTTTCAGGTGCTGCACTAGCTTGCAAGGAGGCTGGGGTTGAGATCTTAGGCGGTCACACCGTTCGGATCGCCGAACCAATCTTTGGATTAGCGGCTACTGGCTATGTCCATCCGGGTGAAATCTGGCGAAAGACCGGAATGGTTGATGGTGACTTACTTATGCTTTCCAAGCCACTTGGAGTTGGGGTCTTACTTTCTACTCGAGAGCAAAGTGATGAAGAAATCGCACTCGAGCAAATGAAAGTCTCAAACTTAGCTGCCCGCAATTCATTGGCTGAATTAGGCTCTGCAGTGCATGCGGTTACCGATGTAACCGGCTTTGGTTTGATTGGCCACTTAAATGAAATGCTTGGAACTTCATTTCTAAACGCACAAGTGCATCTTCCATAGCAAGCCGTATTGCCGCAGGCTCAATCTCTATTTGATTCAGGAAAGCGAACTTCTGCTGATGCTCGCAATCGCGCTGCTTTGGATCGAGAAGTTATGGGGTTAACCGAAAGTAATTTCCAAGCTGCGATGTTTGATCCCCAAACCAATGGTGGACTCTTAGCAAGCATTGATCCAGAGTTTGAGATTCAACTGGTCGAGCAAGGATTTATCACCGTAGGTAAAGTTGTAATTGGCTCGGGGAAAATCGAAATCTTAAGTCACCAATAACAAACAAAAGGATAAAAAATGCCACGCCCTCTTGAAGGAATCACAGTTCTCTCCCTTGAGCAATTTGGAGCTGGACCATTCGGCACGGTCCATTTAGCAGACCTGGGCGCACGCATTATCAAAATTGAAGATCCAAGTTCCGGTGGTGACGTCGGCAGATATGTTCCGCCTTACGCACACGAAGAAGATTCATTGTTCTTTGAAGCTTTCAATCGCAATAAAGAATCAATCTCACTAGATCTCTCATCCCCTGCTGGACGTGCAACATTTGAAGATTTAGTAAAACAAAGCGATGCGGTTTACTCAAATTTGCGTGGTGACGTTCCTGCCAAACTGAAAATTACCTATGAAGATTTAAAGCATCTAAATCCAGCAATTGTTTGCTGTTCACTTAGTGGCTTTGGCATGAGCGGACCACGGTCCAAAGAGCCTGGTTATGACTACATGCTCCAAGGTTTAGCCGGCTGGATGTCTTTAACTGGTGAACCAGATGGCCCACCAACTAAGAGTGGACTTTCTTTAGTCGACTTCTCAGGTGGCTTCGTAGCAGCACTTGCCTTGGTCAGTGGAATTCATGCCGCACGGCGAGATGGTATCGGTATGGATTGCGATGTTTCTTTGTATGACACCGCCCTATCAATGACCAGTTACATCGGCGCTTGGCACTTGTCAGGTGGCCATGAACCAATTCGCCACTCACACTCCGCGCATCCTTCATTGGTTCCTTTTCAGGTCTTCCAAACTAAGGATTACTGGATCGTAATTGGTTGTGCGAAAGAAAAGTTCTATGAGCGCCTTTGTGAAGTTATCAATCGCCCAGACCTTGCGACAAATCCGGATTTTGCTAATTTCGCAGTTCGCTACGAGAATCGCGATGCTTTGGTTTCACAGTTGGATGACATCTTCAAAACACGGACTACTGCAGAATGGTTGGCTGACTTAGTGCCAGCTGGAGTACCAAGCGCACCGGTAAACACAATTGAACAGGCGTTCAAAGAAGAGCACACTCTTGCCAGAGAAATGATTGCGCATAGTGAGCACGAATACTTTGGCAAGCTTCGAACCCCAGCCTCACCAGTTAATGTTGGGCCAAAACGCCAGACTTACCAGCGAGCTCCAAAGCGCGGCGAACACACAATCTCGGTTCTAAAGGAACTTCTGGATTTAACTGATGATCAAATCAAAGCGCTAGAAGCAACCGGTGCATTCGGAGAAGCAAAGTGAAAGCCTGGGACGGGGTTGCTTACGACGCACTTCCACTTCCCCATGAACAATGGGGCATTCGAACTATTGCAGCCCTAGATCTGCAGCCAACTGAGACTTTGCTGGACGCTGGCTGTGGCACAGGACGAGATGCACAGCTTGCGCTGGAACAACTTCCAAATGGCTCCTTGGTGTGTGTGGATACAAGCACAACGATGCTTGACCAGTGCCGCAGTCGGTTCGGCCAGGATTCACGAGTTCGAATCCTCGAAGGTGATCTAGACAAAGCGCTACCGGTTGAACCCGAGAGTGTTGACGCCATCATGTCTGTTGCCGCTCTACATTGGCTAGCCGATCACAATAACGTTTGGCAGCACTTCTATAGCGCCCTAAAGCCTGGTGGTCGAATTGCTACTGACTGTGGTGGATTTGGAAATCTGGAAAAAACTTTGGCTCTGGTGCCGCAAATTGATCCAAACATTAAGTTTCCAGATTGGTACTATGCAAATGAGACTGACACTGAAAAGCTACTTGAAGCAGCTGGATTTGTTGACATCGAAGTAAGTCTTCGTCCGCATCCGACTCCACTGCCAAATAAGGAAACTTTGGCAACATACTTGCGCACTTTGGTTTTCCGCGAATGGAATGATGTCCAAATTGCCAAGATGTCAGAACTTATAACTGACAACTCATTGGATTATGTTCGACTTGAAGTTCGCGCCCGTAAAGCCTGAGTGATTTTGTGCCCGAAAGCGACATGAGAATTGGTGTCTTATCTCGACGAGCTCCAATTAGCCATGGTGGCGATTCTGGTATTGCAATCGAACATGTCGGTGGCTTAACCAGAGTGCTACCAGCGCTGGCTGAGTTTGCAAACATTAATTGGTCCGCTTTAACTACTCAAAGCCAAGCCGGCCTACCTAAGCACTGTTCCTATGCAAAGCTCTCGAATAAGAACCATCTGAATCAGATCGACATCTTCCTAACTGAAGTTGATGCTAAGGATTTAGATCGCAGCGATTGGTTTTGCGCTCATTACCTTTGGCCGCTCTTGCATGATCTTCCTGTCCTGGAACTTTCTTCCTCGGATTTCAACGAGGTATTGGTTTCTATGAATGAAGTCAGTCAAGCCCTTTCAGCCAAATCTTTCGATGAAACCAACGACGGATATTTAGTGAATGACTTTCAATTAGCGCAGGTGCCATTTTTTTTAAAGAAACTTGAAACAGAAACACCAATTACTTTCTTCCTTCATACTCCGTGGCCAAAACTGATTCCACAAAATAGCGCTGCCATTGAAGTGCTTAAATTTCTGGCATCTGGCATGTTGGTCGCCGATGTAATTCAATTTCAAACTCAAAAAGATCTGGACGCATTTGAGACTTTCTTAAATAATCACCTGGTAATGATGCCCCGGACCGCCAGACTTGAAGTAAATCCGGTTTCGGTAAACGTCCAAGCTTTGCACCAAGAGGCCCAAAATCAGGTAATTCAACTGGGTCTTGCTGAATCTGACATCAGTTACGTTCACATAGCGCGGACTGACCCAAGTAAAAATACGCTGGCAACCATATCTGCATTTACCCAATTGGCTAAAAGTTTTAAGCCCACTGAGCCACGCAGATTCTTAGATTTACATCTAGTTCCCTCTCGACAGCAATGGCCTGCTTATCAAACTCTGCTAACTGAAATCATTGAATGCGCTGAACGGTGCAATTCGGAGCTTTCATCGTTGAGTTACTCACCAGTTCGTCTGCATATAGGTAACGACTACAAACGATCCAGTGCGGCGTTGATCCGTTATGACTATTTGATTGCGTGCTCTGTAGCTGATGGCCTAAATCTCGTTGTTAAAGAAGGTGCGATCCTAAACTCGCGAAATGGTGTAATCGTGAGCACTGAAAATGTTGGTGCCATGGCTCAACTTGGAAGTTCTTGCGTCGTAGCAAACGATGTCGACAAGGCCAGCATTGCTGAAGCTCTAAAAGAAGCCGCAGAAATTAATCAAGAAACTCGTAAAGCGATGGCGCTGAAATTAAAACAGCAAGTAGAGGAATTTGATTCCAGCACTTGGGCGCAATCAATTATGGAAAGCTTCAAGACTTTAGTGAAAGTTTAAATCTTTAAGACTCGTTAGCCTGCAAGCTAACATCAGTGATTCGAACTCCGTTAACATCAACTAAGTTTTGATCAAGGTTCAACAGTGCAAACTTCAGGCGATCTATATCCGAAAGGTTCGACTTGTTTCGAGTGCGAACATCTAACTCAATGGTCACCTTAAGATCCTGGGCCTGACCAACTGTTACGCCAGCTGCCTTGGCCATCTTGTCTGCTACTACTGAAGTGATTTCGCCGCGAGCGACCATGGCTGCAAGTGACGCAGCCAGCTCAACCTTCCACTTGTCAGCATCCTTTGGACCTAAGTAAACCGGCTCGTTGTTTCCAACGTAATGCGGACGCCAAACAAAGAATGAACTTAGTTCGCCAGTTGGCACGAGTGTGAATTCACGTTCAACCTTGACCCGGCGCGGACCTGGGTAAGGCATTGGTGTGTTCTGTACACCGATTGCGTGTGGGAACCAGCGGAATTCGCGCTTAACGAATCCAACTGAGTGAGGTGCCCAAACAAAAGTTGATGGCTGCTTCTCGTACTGAACTGGTGGTGGTGCTGGCGTTGGCCATTCAACTTCGGTCTTGTAGCCAATCTTGTGTGGCGACCAGGTGTAGTTGCGAGTTACGTGCAGGTAAGGACCTTTTAGTCCGTTCATGTGAGGGCGCCATACAAAGCCGCGCTTGATGCCGCCACCCTTACGTGTACCTAGGTAGCTAAGCTCAACAATCTTTTCTGGAGTTAACTCTCGTCCAGTAAGTTCTGCAACAACTTTGCCTTCTGCAAAAATTAGTACTCGGTTGCAAATGTTCGCTAGATCTTCGTGCTCAGCAGAAGCAACAATTACTCCCGAACCACCACGAGCAGCATCAGCAATCTTTTCGAAAATTGCTGCCTTGCTACCTACGTCAACGCCCTGAGTTGGCTCGTGAAGCAAAAGGACATCTGGCTTGATCTGGATCCACTTCGCCAGCAAAGCTTTTTGCTGATTTCCACCGGAAAGCTTGCGAAGTTCGATACCTGGAACTGGAGGCTTGACGTCGAAGCGACGCAGCAATTCGCCGACATCCTTCTTCAACTTATTGCGGCGAAGACGACCAGCAGTGAAGTACTTGCTTAGAACTGGCATACCGACGTTGTCAGTAAGCGTTGCTAGCAATACACCACTTGCTCCAGTGCGGTCACCAGGAAGTAATGCAACGCCTGAGTGAACTGCCTTGCGCGGATTTAAATCTTCTTTTTCAAACTTCTTATTCTTGATGGTGATGGTGCCATCGGTGTGTTCGATTGCACCGAACAATGCATACGGAACCTGATCGTGTCCGGCACCCATAAGTCCAGTCATACCCAGCACTTCACCGCGGCGAAGCGTGATGTTTAGTTTTGGAATTGTGCCAGCGGCCATGTTCTTGGTCTGAAGCACAACTTCTTTTGAAGGAGTCGGTACATGATCTGGATAAAAAGCGTTTAATGACTGCCCCAGAATCATTGCAACTAGGTCAGCTTCTTTAGTTTCCTTGGTATTAACCGTGGCAACCTTGCGACCATCACGGAGAACTGAAATTCGATCCGTTAAGTTCAAGATTTCATCAGTACGGTGGCTGATGAAAACCACACCAGTTCCTTGGCGAGTAACTTTTCGTACTGCGTCAAAGAGCTTGTCTACAGATTCACTTGGCAGGTATGCGGTTGGCTCATCAAGAACCAATACGTGACCTTCTGGGTTAGTTGCAATTTCCCGAATGGCACGGGCGATTGCAACAATTGCGCGATCTACAGGTGGCAAAGCTCCAACCGGAGTTAAGGGATCCCACTTCAATCCAAACTGGGAAAGTTGATATGCCACTGCGCTTTTTTCGTCAGCCCATGGAATCTTCGAAAGGCCACCACGACGCCAAGTTCCTAGGCGAAGGTTTTCTAAAATGCTAAAAGCTGGAACTAGGCCTAAGTCTTGGTGGACGAAAACCATTCCGAGTTGCGCAGCGTCACTGCCGCGAAGTGGAAGTTCAATTTCTTCACCGCGCAATACCAATTTGGTGCCGCGATCAGGTTCATGGAAACCACTTAAAACTTTAATGAGAGTTGATTTACCGGAACCATTTCGTCCTACGAGGCCATGGATTTCGCCTGGACGAACGTCGAAATCAACATTTGAAAGCGCTTTAGTTGGTCCAAATGTTTTGGACAGATTTGTGAACTCAAGTACTGGGCTTACGCCACTGTCTTCAGCCACTTTGATCTCCTACGCGCTTAATTTATTTAACGAAATTTTACGAAAATTGTTTCTTATGGTCTTAAAGAAGAGTGTGACTGGTTGAAGCCATTTGCAGACTTCAACCAGTCACAACTAATTACTAGCTAGCCTTCCAGAACTTTGCGAATTCTGCTGCAAAGTCAATTCCGTACCAGTTAACTGAATTTTCTACAGAGGAATCGATTGAAGCAATGTTTGATTCATCGAATGCCTTGCAGGTGATTCCGTAGTTTGCTGGCACTGCATTGCCTGTAAGCAGGCGAAGTGAAGCGTCAACAGTGGCGTATGAGAACCAGTCATTTGGACAACCAACATCCATCTTGACTGAACCCTTGCCAATACCAGCTGCGATTGCAGGTGTCATGTTGAATGAACCCTGAATTGCTGCTGAACCAGCTGCATCAACACCAGCGCCTGTTGCGATGGTCATGCCATCGTAAAGTGGCAACAAGTGAGTGATTGTTGGATCTGCTGTAACAGCGTTCTTTGCAACACCATCAAGTGTTCCATCGAACCATGTTGCAAGCGGTGCATCCTGGTAATCAACCTTGGCATCTGGGCAGTTAGCTGTTGTACGTGCCTTGATTGTGTCAATCATGATTGGGCTGGAGGCTTGGCCTTCAGATCCCCATACAACTGCGTTGCCAGCACCTTCACCTGTTACACAGAACCAGTCAGCCATAAGGCTAGCTGCTGCTGAGAAGTCAAATGATGGGTCTGCGGCAATACCGGCGGCTGGTGCAATGCCAGGAGCAGCAGTCTGGTTGGTTGTCATTACAGGAATGTCGCCCAAGTCAGCTAGTGGAATAAGTGCAGCTGGAACTGCGTTGGTGACGATTAGGTCAACTTTGTCAGTTACTGCCTGTGCAAAGAACTTAGGTAGTGGATCGATAACGCCACCAGCATCGCTTGTCTGTGTGACAGTTACGCCCTGTGACTCAAGGCCAGCCTTGATGGTGTCGGTCCACTGCTTTAGAACTGGAATCTGGTCGTTGATCGAAATCATCGCAACCTTCTTGCCAGATGCAGCTGTTGCGTCAAACGCATCGCCTGGGTAAGCAAAGGTTAGCGAAGCAGCAAGTGCAGCATCGTAAGCTGCCTGTGCTGTTGCCAAACCATCTGCTGACGCAGGTGCGCTTGCAGCGTCGGTAGGTGCTGCATCATCAGACGAGCTTGAGCAACCGCTCAAAACTAGTCCAGCAGCAAGTGCGGCGGCGATGAAGCCGTAACGCATTTTCTTTTGTGCTTGCATTAGACGTACCTTTCCCGTTGTTTTGATTCAGTCACTCGACCGCGACCGAAGGTTGGATGCCACTGTGGCTACGAGCACGCCAATTACTAGCGCAAGACCGTAGAACACATCGGTGATCCAAACCTCGAAGCCCTTGAGCTGTAAGCCCGTGATTCCGGTTTCGAGGAAATATACAGCTACAACTGTGCCCCAGACGTTGAAACGTCCTGGCCTAATTGCAGTTGAACCTAAGAATGCTGCCGCGAATGCAGGCAACACATATGACTTTCCGATGCTTGATTGCGCAGCACCAGCAGTTGTTAGCACCATGGCGCCAGCAAGGGCAGCCAAGGTTGAACAAAGAATTAATGAGTAATAGCGATATGCGTTAGTACGAATACCGGCCAGGCGGGCAACTTCGCGACCTTGTCCAACAAAGTAAAGCTGACGTCCAATTGGAGTGTGCTCCAGGATGTACCAAGCAATAAATGCCAAGACCAACATGAACCAGAATGCTGCGTAAAAACCAAAGATTCTGGTTTTTACTAAAGCCACAAATGAAAAAGTTTGAACACTAAGGGTTGTATTGCCAGCAAGTCCACTGACGATTCCACCTAGAGCGGTTCCGGTGCCAAGTGTTACAACCAATGATGGAATTTTCGCCTTAACACTTAGCAGGCCGTTAATGAATCCAAACATTGCGGCAAATACAAGTGCGATCAAAATTGCAACTGGCAATGAAATTCCGTGCTTAGTTGCAAGCCATGCTGGGATAGCGGCACCAAGTGAAACAGCACCACCAATTGAAAGATCAAATTCACCGGCAGAAAGTGCAAAGACTAAACCAAGCGTCAACAAAACTGTTGCAGCTTTTTGGTTTGCAATTGAAGTTACGTTTTGCCAAGTTGGGAATACTTCAGGCAAAAGAAAACTAAATACGAGGAACAAAACAAGCCATGCAACCAAGATTGCATAAGCTTGAATTCGATAGCTCGTAGAAACGGCAGCGCTGGTGTTGTCCTTGCTGCTCTTACGACGAAGATTTAACCGACGTAACGAAACGGTCTGCGACACGTAATCTCCCAATTCCCTCGGCTCAAATCATCCCAAGAAATGACTTCCGATGAGTGTAAGTCTGCGGGAAAATTACCGCCAGTGCAGGCAATTCAAGGAACTTTGTATACAACATTCAGGTAACAGCAATTGGAATAATCCTGTAACTAGAGGAAAGAGGGCAATATTTATGGGTCTTTTGGGGCTTTTGTTGCCGAAAAGCCTAATTAATGGAATGGTGCCTTAAATCAGGCTTTCTTTGGATTTTGTATACGAAGTTGTGCAATCTCCATTAGTTTGGCCATATATTCCAAATCAGGAGGTCCCGTGAAGGTTTCAGTAGTTCAGAGTGGCAATTGCACCCAAAATGTGTCCGAGAACGTAGAAATGTTGCTCGAGCTATCCGAACAGGCGGCGAAAACCAATCCTGATTTGATTTTGTTGCCTGAGCTGGCAACAACTCCATACTTTGCTGCTGGCGATAAGAGCCCTAAGTATCGTGAATGGGCCGAACCTGTTGTTGGTGGAGCCTCTACTGCCGCTTTTGCAAAGTTCGCAAAAGATCACAACACCGCTCTTGGTTTTGGCATGTATGAAATTGACAACGACGTTCGCTACAACTCACTTGTGATTCTTAATCGCAACGGTGAAGTTGTGCAGGGCAGGACTCACGACGGAAAAACTTTTCCAGCCTTTAGAAAGCTAACGGCACCTTCAGTGCACATGCCAACACTTGACGTGCATGAAGACGAGTACTGCACAGCTGGTCCCGGCCCAATGAACTTTGACATTGACGGAGTCTCTACCGGCGCATTGATCTGCTACGACCGGGCATTTTCCGAACCATGGATGGCCAATCGCGCACTTGGTGCGGATGTTGTCTTGCTTGCGGTTTCATCACTTGGCTGGCGCGAATCATTATTCATTAATGACCTGCGACTTCGTGCAATGGAAATGGGTGTATTTGTAATCGCTTCAAATCGTTCTGGCGAAGAAACTTGCGGTGGCAAAACTCATGATTTCTTTGGACGTTCATGCGTGATTGCACCAACCGGTGAAGTTCTTGCCGAAGCTGGTGGCCACACCTACCCAGAAATTATTCATGCCGAACTCGACATGTCATTACTAGCTAAGGCGCGCAAGGACTGGCCAGTTTGGAACGATCGTCGTCCAGAGATTTACTCGTGGATGTACAAGTAAATCTGGAATGAAAGTAGCGCCCTAAGGGTGAGTTACTTAATGATTCCCTTGGAGCGCAAGTCAGCAAGCTTTGCTGCGTCGTAACCAAGAAGATCTCCATAAACTTCGTCAGTGTGCTCACCATGAGCTGGACCACTCCAGCGAATCGATGGCTTGGTGTCTGAGAAGAACGGGAAGATATTCTGCATTGGAAATTCACCAACACCAGGAACGTCAACATTAATAATGGATTCACGAGCCTGAATATGTGGATCCGCAATCATGTCTTTCGCGGTGTAAACCAAACCATGAGGAACTTCTTCTTCGATTAAATGATTAATCAAGTCCTTCATTTCCCAAGTGCGACTCCAGTCGCCAATTAGCGCATCTAATTCTTCAGTGTTTTCGCCACGAGAGATGTGAGTTGCATACTTTGGATCATCAGCAAGTTCTGGTCGACCCATTGCATGAGCAAGACGCTTAAATACTGTGTCCATGTTTGCTGCGATCAAAAGCATTTCACCCGACTTAGTTGGGTAAACATTGCTTGGAGTGATCTTTGGCAAAACTGAACCGGTACGTTCACGCTGGTAACCGCCGATTGCCCATTCTGGGATCAATGACTCCATGTATGCCATTACCGATTCGTAAATCGAAGCATCAATGACTTGGCCCTTGCCAGTCTTTTCTTTTGAGTGAAGCGCAGCCAATGCGCCAAGCGTTGCAAACGTTGCAGCCAGTGAATCGCCAAGTGAAATACCAGCACGAGCTGGCATGCGATCTGGTTCACCAATTACATATCGAAGACCGCCCATTGCTTCACCAACTGATGCATAGCCTGGTCGCGGTGCGTAAGGTCCGGTTTGTCCGTAGCCACTGACGCGAATCAGAATTAGACCTGGATTGATTTTGGACAAAACGTCATAACCAAGTCCCCAGCGCTCAAGGGTGCCCGGGCGGAAGTTTTCTAGCAACATGTCAGATTGTTCAACAAGTTCTTTAACGATCTGTTGACCTTCAGGGGTACGCAAGTCTGCGGTTACACACTTCTTATTACGAGCAGCAATCGGCCACCAAAGTGACTTGCCGTGTGCCTTTTCTTGACCCCAATCGCGAAGTGGGTCGCCACGCTTTGGATCTTCAATTTTGATGACTTCTGCGCCGTAATCGCCTAAGAGCTGGCCACAGTAAGGTCCGGCAAGTAATTGGCCTAGTTCAACAAGTCGTAGGTCACTCAGTGGTCCAGTCACAATTAATCCTTTTCGATTGGCTGCTCTATTTGTATACAAAATTTAACGTATTCGCCACTCAAATTCCGAAAAACCCGATAAATCAGGGAAATCCATATCCGAATTCAGGTGGACTTGTATACCATCTCGTACGAGAATAGGCCTATGACCGCCACAATACCCACTCCTCGCAACGATATTTCCATTATTGAAGTCTCTCCTCGAGATGGTCTCCAGAATGAGAAAATCCCACTTTCGGTGGATCAGCGCATTGACCTTATTACTCAGCTTGGCAATGCCGGAACTAAGCGAATTGAGGCTGTGGCCTTCGTTCACCCTACTCGAGTGCCTCAAATGGCTA
>JAULBY010011113.1:0-24222 GCA_032358315.1 Ophiocytium majus
GGCCATAGGCGTGCCGGGGGGCGGCGGCGGCGGGGGGGGCGGCGGCGGCGGCGGCGGTGGCGGGCGGCACCTGCAGCTGAGCCGCAGCCACAACATGCCGCGGGACCTCGAGGGCTACGAGCGCCACCTGCGCAAAATTCACTGCGAGGGGTACCTCGACAGGCTGAGCAAGTGAGGGAGGGCGTGTGTGGGGGCGCGGTGTGTGGGGGCTTGAGGTGGCATGTCGAGGCACGGGCAGCGCGTTCACGCGTGTGTCGCTGTATCTTTTTTTCGCCGGGCCGGCGCTGCGTGCAAGGGGCGCTGTGTTTTATTTAAAAATGTGCATTTTGCTTCTTGCTGCCGCAGGCACAACAATGTGTGGCGGCGGCGGTGGTTCCTGCTGAAGGACGGCGAGCTGAGCTACTTCAGGGACCAGAAGGAGGCGCGGGCCTTTCAAAAGGCGGTGGGGGACGACAGCCACAGCGGCAGCACTGGGGCAGGCAACTATGACCAGGTGCACCCATGGCGCTGGTGCGGTCGTCTCGCAAGTCCATTTTGAAGTCCGTGAGCTAACAGTTTCCGTTCCTTGCTGCTACACAAGCATCGCACGCACGTCTTTCGGCTTGGACTGCATGATCCTACTTTTGAAGTACTTGATAGGAGTTTAGGACGCGCACCAGACGCACTGTTGGCGTGGGACGGCACCTGCACTGCCACGCAAGCCAGCCCTGAATTCCTTCACAGAGCCGTGTGGTCTGTGCCAAATTCCGGGCACATACGTTTCTTGCTGAAGGCATGGTGGCATAAATACTTCAAGCACTTAACGTACAAAGCAACGCCACTACCGCCCAGGCATGCGCACCCTTACCCAGGCCATGCGTGCACCCAGCTGGGCGGACTGGTGGGTTGGGTCTCAGGCACCAAACCCTTGCAGCGCGTGGGTTGTCTATGGCGGGCTTGGTGCAGTCCGCCATGCCGCACCCCAGCGCGGCTCGCACGCCTCTCGCCCCCTCAAACCGCCAACGGGGCAGAACTCCAGCAGTGACCCGCAATGGCGGTGTAGCAGCTGGCAGATTGCCCTACCCCACCATGTTCAAGTGCACCTCACACACATTCGGCAATTCTTTTGCCCCCCCCCCCCCGGAAACAACTTTGCGGCATCAAGTTTGCAGGTGGCGACGATGACTCACTTCAACTGCACCAACTTCAACAACTACCCTCACCTCCATGGCATTGATTCCCCCCGCCCGCGCCCTGCAGCTGTGCTGCGCAGCTGCTGTGGCCCTCTCTTGTGCCCACCGCCCGCGGCGCTGAGCGGCTGACAGCAGCAGCGATGCCGCGCGCAGTCTGTGGTTACTCGTGTTCCAACTTGCCTGTGCCCCCCCCCCCCCCCCCAGCTGCCGTGTCACCGTGTGTGTGTGTGTGTTTGTGGGCGCGTGTGGGGTCCATGTGTGTGCTTGCAGCACCTGATAGCGTGTGTGGGGTGTGTGTGTGTGTGCCCCCGCAGCACCTGATACCGCTGGACATGGTGGAGGCAGTGCGGACGGCGGAGGGGCTCGGCGAGAACGTCTTCTGCGTGATCTCCGCGCACCGCGACGACCTCGTGCTCAAGGCGGACAGCAAGGTGCGGGCTGCCAGGGTTTGCGTCCGCGCTGTGTGTTGTGGTGGCGGTCGACGGGGTCGCGCGGTTCGCGCGCAGCCCGGTGCATGCAAGTACCATCCTCAGCTGCAGCGTGTGGTCCTGCGCACATGGTGGCGGTGGCGTGAGCATGCCGCCTGCACGTTTGCTGACTACCTGCTCGCGGATGAGTTACTTGCAGGCTTGTTTGTTCTGTGGCCATGTTGCACGGCCATGTGCACCCCAGCGAGCTGCCACACACTGTGTCCCTGGAGCTAGACGCTGCTTCCATGCGGTTGAACGAGGTGTTGGAGCTCGCGGACGACTTGAAGGAGCGGATTGACTACCTGCGGCAAGTGCATGCAGTGGTGCACGCAGCAGAGGTGGCAGGCACGCTGGACGCAGTTGCAACCCTTGCAAAATCATTTTGTATTTTTTTCCTATGTTCTTGGATGCGTGCACATGTCATGTGCCGCGCAGGATGACATGGCAAACTGGATGTTTGGCTTCCACTCCATCCTGGCAAGCATCATCGCGCGCCTCACGGAGGGGACCCCGCAGCAGCAGGTGCGCACACACTGCTGCTGCTGCAGTCACTGCGACTGCTTTCACCGCCGCCTCCGCCACCGCTGCTGCCGCCAGTGTTGCCGCTGCCTGCGGCTGCTGCTGCCTGGCGCTGCTGCTTCTGATTTGCTGTCGTGCCCTCCGCAGGTGTGTGCGCTTGTCTGGTACCTACTTCGAAGTACTTCAAAGAAGTACCTGTCTCGGCTCCGCCACTGCCACCGGGTGCCTGCAGTGCTGCATGCAAAGCGCTGCATGTGGCAGCAGTGAGTGGCAGCACACAGACCTGCGGGCATCATCAAATCTGGGCGCAGTGGCGTAAAGCTCCACTGGCGGCTGGCTGCATGGTGGTGACTTGTGCCAAATGCACTGCCGCCACTGCCCTCGTTTCCCCTCTTCCTGCCACTGCTGCTCGTGCTGAGCAGATTGGCATGTCGCCGTCGCCCCGCACCGGCATGCCGCTGTCCACCGGCCCCATCAAGGTCAGGCGTCCCCGGGGACACGAACTGCACTGTGAATCCAGCCCAAACACATGTGGCGGCAGCCACCCACCCGCTCTCCGCACTTGAAGTGTCTAAGACTTCAAGTTCAAGTACTGTACCGTGTGTGCAGCGCAATGAATGAATGCTGCGCCGACATAAGCTCTCCTCGGGCCGTCGGCGACCGCCACCACCACTGCCTGCCGTCACTCCCGCACAGCGTTGACACCCGTGGCCGCCCCCGCCCCCCCCCCCACACACACACCCCATCCCCCCACACACGCGCGCATCGCCCCTCACCCTGGACACCGCCCGCGCAACTGCTGCGCCCAGCTGCAGGTGCCACAGCCGCTGCGGCCGCTGCCCACCTTTGCCTTGACACGCCGCTGTGCAGATGCACAAAACACATACGCAGTTACGCGTGCACGCGTGTGTGTCGCCCCTGACCCCGCAGCACCACCCCCGTGTGCGTGTCCGCTTCCGCCAGCTGCAGGGTGCCGCAGCCGCTGCGGCTGTGGCCGCCGCCGCCGCAGCTGCGGGCGGGCTCCCTCAGCCGCCGCTCCACACACGCACACAAATGCACTTGCAGTACACGTGCGTGTGCCCCGCCCCTGACCTCGCTGCACTGCCCACCTGTTCCGCTTTCGCCAGCTGCAGGTGCCGCAGCCGCTGCGGCCGCCGTCGCCGCAGCTGCGGGTGGGCTCCCTCAGCGGGCCGCTGGCGGCGACCGTGGGGGGGGGGGAGTGGATGGGTGGCGGGGGATCGGAGTGGGCGGGGGACGCCACCGGGGGCTGGCACGGCGCCTGCAGCTACGCGCCGGCCGGCAAGGTTTGTGGCGGTGGCGCTGTCCTTGATAGTGCTTTCATTTTTTTACTTCAAGAAGTACCAGTAGTAGTAGTAGTATTTTCGTGTGGGCAAGAGAGGTGGGCGTTGTGCGCGTTCGTCCACGGCGCGGAGGCTGGAAACTACAGGGGGGGGGGAGAGCTCGTGTTGTTGTGGGTGGATGGTGGCGAAGCATTGTTGAGTGCGCGGCACCGCCCTCCTTTGCAAAGGTTGGGCTGTTTCTGATGGACTGTTGGGGGGGAGGGGGTGCGTGTGGGTGGGCGTAGGGGGTCGCCTGGCAGCCGTTAGGGACAGGGTGTTGGTGTTGCTCGGGTGGTGGCGCCTGTGGACTGCACGGTTATGTGGTGCAGCCGTAGTCCACCTTGAGGTGGAGTTCTTGACTTTTGAAGTAAAAGCACAGGATGCTGAAGGTGGGGTCGACTGGTGTCGGCGTTGTCGAAAACTGGGGTGTTTGAGTCCTGTTCGTCAGGCGTAGTATGCATGTGTGGACACACACAGGCAGTGGCGAGCCAGTCAGCCATCAGCAGCTTGGTGCCGATGCTTGCCTGTGGCCGCTGGCTGTATGTGTCCACACTACGCTTCACCAACAGGGTTCAGATGTCCCGGTCTTTGGCAGCATGGGCACAGATCAACCCCTCCTTCAAGCGGAGTCCTGTCTTTTTCCTCAAGAGCCGAGAAACTCGCCGCAACAACTGAAATGCCTGAGGACATCGAATTTGACTTCAAATGATACTCGAAGCGCTCGTTGTTTTCACTGGAGGAGCGAGTGCGCTCAGTGCGCCAGCCTTCAGCAACGAATGCTGGACTGCCGCTTGCTCGCTAGCGACAGTAACGACCACAGACATGGAGCACCACCTTTCGTCTGCGTTGCCGTCGCTGGCCGCTGTCAACCCCCCCCAGGTTCTCGGCCACGGGCACGGGCGCGAGAAGCGCCGCAGCATGGGCGTGAGGCTCGGCGGCGCCGCCGCGGACACACCGCCGCCCATACCGCCGCTGCGCAGGTGAGCTCATGAACAACCTTCCTGAAAAAAACTTCTGACATGGGCGCTGCCGCTGGTGATGCCCTGTCCATCCCATGAGGGTCGCGTGCGTACGCGCTCTCGATGCGCACGCTTGTCACTGCGGCGGTAGCGGCAGTCCCGGCGGGCCCACTTGGACATGTTTCGAGTACATGCTTTTTAAGTACTTCGGCGAGTTGTGTGTACTTTTAAAGATACCCATGTATGTACAGAAGTATATATACTACTGTAGTACACATTATGTGTGTAGCGGTATATACTTTGAAGTACTTCGAAGTACTTCGAAGTATGTGGTACACTACGTCTTGGAGTATGTACAGATGTACCGGTACTTCAGAAGGATATAATGAGCCAACTGGCTGGATGTCTGTGATGTCATGGGAACCAGAGGAAGATACCTCTGGCATCTCATAAGCGTCGTCCACGGCGGGCTGGCGACAGTGTCTTGCTGTGCCATGTGCGCGATGCTGCAGTTGCCAAGCCTGGCGAGGCCAGCCCGACCCATTTGTGGTTACCGCTATCGGTCCCGCATCAGCCGCCGAACCGCTGCCAGCTGCCAACCTCTCAGCCTCACGGCGCAGTGTCACCGCCCTATTTGCCGTTGGCCACTGCCGCTACAGCAGCCGCCGCATGCTGCACCTCAGCAAAGCAATAAATCAACCCATCCCATGCCCAAACCCCCCTCCCCCCTCCCTGCTGCCCGTGCCTATAACATTCACGTTTAATTCGGGTACGCTCTTGTACGTTTTCAAACATGCATTCCTCCTTTGAAGTAACATGCTCTTCATAATTTTGGCTTAACTTGAAACCCCGCCGCCAGCGTGCCGCCGCGCAGGGACGCCCACACAGCGCCGCCGGCGCCGCTGCCGGCGGACGCAGCAGGCGGCAGGGACGGCGGCGGCGGCGACGCCGAGGCTGCGGCGGCCGCGGCTGCAGAGGAGCACTACTGCTTTGTGCGCCCACGCGCGCACTCGGACATGGGGCTCCTGCTGTGCCGCGGGCCGCAGTCTGTGAGTTTGCTGCGGCCTGGCACCTGTATGCGCTGCGGTGGCTGCCTGCTGCCGCCCGCAGCGGCGACTCAGACTCGGGGCGGGCTGCGGCGCTGCTGCTGTCCTGCACGTGATTTGCAGAGTTGATTGCATACTTGAACTAGTAGTCAAAGAGGCATGAGGGCATGCGCGTACCGGCGCTGTTGTACAGAATCTATGGTTAAGGGGTTCGCCCCGCAGCCTGCGCACTGGTGCACTAGCTGGGCATTATGCCAGGTTTTACTACAACTTGATGTGCAAGTTGATGTTGAAGTTGACTGCAGTGGTGGCGGCCGGCGGGCTGGCACCCGCTGGGCACAGCAGCTGCATATGCCGACAGGCTTGCAGGTCGGGGACAGGTTGGCCCGCCAGTTGGAGAGTGGTACACCAGTTCGCTACCTGTTGAAGTTGGTTTTGAAGCGACGGCAGGCCGCCGCAGTGCCGGTGGCTAGCCAGCGCACCTCTCTCGCCCTGGCTCTAGCAGCGCCGCGCCCGATGTGACGGCATGCTCAGCCTTTAGCGTTCCCCCACCAGTCACACTGTATGGTACAGAGTATTACAGCTGCCAGGGCCTGCATTCCTGAGCCCAGCCCCATCCTAAAGCGTCTGGCTTCGGCCACAAGCGGCAGCACGGCGCCTCAGACAGGACATGCGCCGCACAGCTGCGGCCAAGCAACCAGAACACCGGCAGCATTACCCTGATAAAGCTCCCTAGTCCCTGGCGCGTCCCAGTACTTGTGTTACCCAAGCGCACAAACTGCGCAGTATCCGTGACATCACCGCCGCTCTCCCGCCTCCTGTCGCGTGCCCCCGACGCGCGAGCAGGCGCGTGGCCTGGGGCAGCAGCAGCAGTCGTGGAAGCCGCCGAGGTCATCGCGCCCTGCCGCCCTCCAAGCGCACCCGCCGCACGCCTCCGATGCCGAAGGTGAGCGATCGACCGACGGTTCACGGCACCGCAGATGGGCGTTCACGCGCCGCGCTGAGCGGTGGTCGGCGTGGCCTTCAAGTGCGCAGGCGGTGTCTCTTCTGTGGTGACGGCGGCGCTGCTGCGGGCGCACGGAGGCCGCCGCGCAGGCTTGGTAATGAGTTCGCATTGGTGCAGCATGTGTCTCTCGCGCTCACGCCGGTTTGCGTGCGCAGCACTAGCAATGAAGCACTGTTGGGCCTGCTACTGAGGCGTGCTTATGCCCCCGGCTGTGTCGACTGTCTGGTGGTGGCGGCAGCGGGGGGGGGGGGGTGCTCCACTCTGCCCGTGCTTGCAATGTTGCTGTGGCTTGCGCCTGTGCGCTGCTGATGCACTGCGCCAGCACTGGTGGCAGCAGCCCCGCATTCCCGCGCTCCAAACGGCGCCGCTCGCAGTGCGGCGGGCCAGGCGCCACGCGCGCGCTGCTTGCGCATGGCAACCACACAACCTCAGGCTATTACTTACACATAGGAGTGACCTCCCGGCCTTCACACATCCAGACGGGGGGCGCGGCGCCACACAAATGCCCGCCAGTAACGGCCGGCGCCCTGGCAAGCGCACCTGCCCCGCTGCGCCTAACGCGCCCCTGCCACCGCCCTGCACTGCTCCGCACATGTGTTGCCGAGACAGCCGGCACGGCGCCCGCCTGCGCTGGCGCCGCGGAGCTGGATGGCAACGAGTCGGAGGGAAGCGCGGAGGGCGGGATGGAGCGCGGGGCGGCGGTGCAGTGCCTTGTCTCTGGATTTGCCGACGGCCGATCGGACAGCGACTCCAGCGGAGAGCCCAGCTCAGAGGTGCGCGCGTGCCGCCGATGGCGCCGCCGCCGACGCCGCCACCGCTGCTGCTGCTGCTGCTGCTACTGCTGTGTCACCACTGCTTCTGCGCGGCTGTGCTGGCTCCAACCGGCGTTCCCGCCGCCAGAGAGACACACCTTGTTGCGTCGTTGCCACCACCACCACCTACAACCCATGTGCCACCCCCCCCCCCCCAACCACCGCAGGTTCCAGGCGCGGTCGCAATGGGCGTCACCATCACCGCGCCGCTGGACGTGCCTCTGTCCGTGTACCTCAGCAGCGGCCTCGCAGCCGCGGACGCACGCTCCAGGGGCATTTCCGGCGGCGGCGACATGGGCCCTGCCACGGCCTACGACGGCGGTGGCTTCGCGGCAGCGGGCGGTGGCGGTGCCGTGGCGGCGGCCGGCGGCGGCTGCGCGCCAAGCCTGCTGGCACTCGGCGGGTTCGTGGAGGTGTGCCAGCCCGGCGTGTTCGACCTGACGCTCGAGGTGGGTGGCGCGGCTGCCGCCGGCGTGTCAGCGGTCGCTGCCAGGCGCTGCTGGCTGCTGCATGAGGCGGCACCCGCTGGCATGCTGCTGCTCTGTTGTGTTGTCGCCGCCGCGTGCACGCGCTCCGCTACAGGCGCTCTGCCGCACGCGCAGCAAGTGCGTTGTCACCGAGCCACTCAACACTTCCCTGCGCAATGCAAATCAAAGTGCACGTGGCCGCCCCCATCACGCACACCCCGCCCCTCCAACCACACACACGCTCCCACCCCTATCCCTCTTGCACACCCCCCTCCCCCCCCTTCTCAACTCCCACCGTCCCTCCTCCCCCATGCACCACCCCTACACCCCGCCAAAACAGGGCCTGAGCAGCGAATCAGCGGAGGGCGCCGCCGACGCTCCCCCCCCGCAGCTGTCGCCGTTTCGAGCGGCGTCCCTGGCGGCATCCATGGGGCTGGTGTCACCGCCGGCGGGCGTTGCGCGCGCGGCGCAGAGGGGCCCCCGCGTGCCATGGAGCGAGCCCGGCGGCGGCGGCGACAGTGCTGGCGCGCTGCGATATGAGGTACCGCCCCCCCGCCACAGCTCGGTTGTGCTTTCCCCAGCTGCGTGTCACATCGACCCTCTGCCTGGCTTGTTTCCGCCGGTGTGCTGCTGCAAGGTGTTGGTGCACTGGGCCTGAGTGTCCAGAGCTGGCGCGCTGCGATGTGAGGCACCTCCCGCTCGCTGCAGCTTGGTATGCTGCTGTTATGCATTCACCAGCTGCGACACACGGGACCCCCTGCCTGTTTCTGCTGGCGGGCTGTGTGGCGGTGGGGCACTCAACGGGGGAGCGGGGGGGGGGGGGGAGTGGAGCGTGTGTGTCGCTGCCGGCCAGTGTTGCGGATGCTCGCTGTGGTCTGGGCGCGGCAGAGCGGACGCATGTGGCGATGGCTGCAGCAGCTTTCTTGGTGTGGGCGGTGCTGCGTGCGACGTGCACCGCGTGCGCCTCAGGCGTGCAGCACGGTGCAACACACTGACGTCGCTCTGTCGCACGACCGGGCGGGTGGGTTATGGGAGCGGGTATTTTTTGGTGAAGGGGGGGGGGGGAAGGACTGAATTGTGATTGACGGGTGTGCGACGTTCTCGTGCCTCTGCCGCGTGTCGCGCCAGGGTGACTACCACGACACGCTGCCATGCCGGCCTGAGCAGACCTGCAACAGGTGAGTGTTACGCCACACCACATGCACAAACCCCTGCGCCCCCGTTTGCGGGATCATCCACGCGTTGCCACCCGCACACGCTGCACACGCGCCTACCGCGGCTCACGCCCGCCCGCTGCTTTGATGCAAGGTTGCGCCAGTGTGCAAGCAGGCAGCGCCTGCCGCTCCCGTTCGCGGCTCCAACCTTTGCGCGCCGCGCCTGCATGCAGTGCAGTGCCGCCGCGGCCACCGCCGCCGCTGCTGCTGCTGCTGCTGCTGCTGCCACTGCCTGCTGATGCTGCTCTTCTTCCCTCTCAACTGTGGTGGCGCATCACTGTGCACCCTGTGCGTGTGCGCGTGCGTATGCGCAGTGGGGCGGGCGGCGACATGGGCAGCGGCGGCGGGCGCCTGTGGTGGACTTCGGGTGTGTGCAGCATCATCGGGCGGCGCGACAAACAGGAGGACCGGCAAGCGCACGGCACTGCGCTGCCGCATGCCTAGGGGGCCGCCCATGTCGATGAGCAGCCGCTCTGTGGCATGTGCCTGCGTGCCGCGCGCCGTCAGCGGATCAGACAGAGGCGGGCACAGTGCTGGTGGCAGCTGCTGTTGTGCCACACCACTGCCGTGCGCTGCTGCTGGCAACCCTTGCTGCTGGGCGCTGAGGTTACTGCAGCGCTGCTCGCTCTGAGCGCACGGCGGCTAGGCCCATGACACGCCATAACTAGCACGTAGCGGTGCCACTTCTTCAGCCGTGGCAACCACTTGCATGGTGGTGCTGATGCCTCGCCACTGCCGCCCCTCCTGCTGCTGCTGCTGCTGCTACTGCTGCTGCTGCTGCTGCTTACTGCTGAGCACATCAACAGGTACTGCGCAGTCCCTCAGTACGACCGCATGCTCAGCGGCTGCGGCGACGGCGGCGGCAGCGAGGTACCGCTAGCTTTCTTCGGCGTCTATGACGGCCACTGTGGGTGAGTCGAACAAGCGCAACACACAAAAGCTGCAAATGACTGCCATCAGTGGTACAGTAGTACCCTGTTGCCACCCAGCAGCCTGGCACACCACACGCCCCCCCTCCCCCCCCCCTCCTGCCGCACACGCAATCACCCATGCCCAACTCACCTACTGAGCTGCTGCATGTGACTTGCCGCCGTCCCGTGCGAGCCAGGTACGAGGCGGCGCAGTACCTGTCGGACAGCCTGCACACCCGCGTCGCGCGCAACGCCGCCGTGGCCGCCGGCGGCGCCGCCCGCTGCGACCTGCGCGCCGCCCTAGGGACCGCGTTTCTCGACGCGGACAGGGAGGCAAGTGCCAGCAGGGGCGGGCGCGCTTGCACGTCCCTGCCAAAGGGCGCTTTGCCTTTGCTCTGCAGTTTTTGTGAGCGTGTTGGGGGGTGGCCGCTGGCGGCCGCTCGCCTTGTGCGGGGAGCGGGCATGCGCAGGCTGGGCCAGCCAAAACGTTGACAAAGTGTCGGTGCATAAATTGGTACTCTACTGTTACCAGTGCAAGGCGCCTACTGATAACAAGGAGCTGCTGCCGTGCCGGCTGCGGCCGCGCACACAGTGTGCGCCTTGGGCAGGCGTTGGCGGCACGAGCCCAGTGGGCGCTGGTTGTGCTCCGCCCGACACAAAGAGGCCGTGTGTGGCCCACGGCGCCTTCCGTGTTGCCACCACCGCCGCCGCAGTGGCCGGCGATTGAGGCGGGCTGCACTATGAACCGCACAACACTGCGCGGCAGCTGTGGAATGGTTCCTGCCGCGTACGCATGGTCGCCCGCTGCTGTCTAGTGCGTCCTATCCTGCCTGCCAGTATCACCACCGACACTAAAAGTCACTGAGCGTATTCTCAGGGCGCGCTGTCACACCGTGCGCTTTGGCACCAGCCACTGCACTGTCCCCATGATTATGCCCCTCCCAGCGACGCGCACGCTCACAGTTTCAGTGTGCCGCTGCCCGCCCTGCCGTGCGGCGCGTGCGCAGTTCCTGGACCTCTGCTGCACACACGACCTGTACTGCGGCACCACGGCGCTGGTGGCGCTCATCCGTGGAAGCAGGTGCGCGCCGCTGCGGTGGCCCGTGTGAGACGCGTGGGCCGCAGAAAATAGTTGTGCGCTAGCGTGATGCTGCGAGCGCAGCGAGGAACCTGCGGCAAAAGCAAGTGTCTCACACACATGGATGAGTATGTGTAGGAGTATGTATACTACAGTGGTGTGAAGGATGAAGAAGAAGATGCACTTCGAAGCATGTACACATGTGTATGCACATGTGTGTAGCTGTGGGTGCTGCCTCCTGCTCTGTGTAGGCCGCCCTCGCTGAGCATGCCGCAGGCTGGGACCTGGTCCTGCGTGCGGGCAGAGCGGTGTGGCGCGCTGGCGAGCACTGCTGGTGCTGCTGCTCAGCACTGCTGGCGCTGCTGCTCAGCACTGCTGGCGCTGCTGCTCAGCACTGCTGCTGCCACTGCCCCGCCTCTACCGCTCATACACATCCAACTGCGCCATGCGCCGCCCGCTTCGGTTTCATGCGCTGCGCTTTCACGCGGCTGCGCACGCGCTTTGCCGGTGGCACACGCCCGTGCCCTGGCATGCGCCCGCACCCTATGTGCCTGCTGACCCACACACCCACCCCTAACGCGCGCGCGCGCACACGCAGCCTACTGGTGGGCAACCTTGGCGACTGCGAGGCTGTCCTCTGCAGGTGAGAGCCTCTGAACTTGCATGGCACCTCACACCCCACACACACTGCGACACCCGGACCCGTGGCACTCTGCCCCTGGCACTTTACGCAGAGATGCGCCGCTCGCTACGTCCATGGGCATGCTGTTTGCGCGGCTGTTGTGGCGTTGGTAACCGCTGGAGCTGAGTGCGGGCGGCGGGGGCTTGTGAGCATGGCAGCCCACTGCTTGGCAGCGCCGCTATGCCGTCATATGCACACTACTAGTAGTTAGGGATACAGGTCTTCACGTTATGGCTTCCTATAGCTCTTCACCTAGCTATTCAATGCAAAACTCAGCTACAAAGGCAAACAGGCACCAACAGCAGCAGCGTGTGCGCCACCAACTTGAGGCGCGCTCCGGCGTGGCTCCCGCCCCCCGGCCGTGTGTGCGCTGGTACTTGCTACTATTCCCGCTCCCTCCACCGCACTGCAGAGCATCCCACATCTCGCTGTCCCAGCTTGCGTGCGCGCGCACCACCACCACCTCCGACGCTTGCAGCCGTAGATAAACTCAGCGCTGCGGCACGCGCCGTGCCCCCATCGGGCTCCCAAAAACTGATCACGGGGCGCGGCTGATTTCTGCCATTCACGGAGCGCAGGGGAGGCAAGGCCGTGGCGGTGTCGGACCGCCACAAGCCCGACCGGCCAGACGAGGCGCTGCGCATCGCCGCCGCCAACGGCTGGGTCACGACGGTGAGCGCCCCGTCCGCTTGCGCTGCCCACCACCTTGCGCTGGCGCCGCAACCCTGCGTGCCTAGCAGAGTCCGCAGGTGTGGCGTGGCAGAGCCCTTGTGCAGGGGGGGCGCGCGTGCCGGTGTTGTTGCGGCATTGCCAAGTTGTGAGCGGTTCAGCGCTGCGCTGCCGCCATCCACTGACAGCAGCGCTTGCGACCGCGGCTCCGTGTTGGGGTGGCGCGGTACAGCCACTCTGCGGCAGCACGCGTTTCCCTGTTGCACGAGCAGCCCTGGTTCATGCCCGGGAGGCGCGCGGCGCCCGGCGGTGACAGCCGTGCGCGGACACCGTGCCGCTGGCTGGAGGAGCTGTTAGTGGCAGACGTGCGGGGCAGCAGTGAAGAAAGCCATGTGTACTGCAGCCACAGCGGCATCCCGCAAGTCCGATCGCCGGCATCGGCAGCCAGCGCACGAACGGGTGGCTGCGCCGCTTTGTGCGGGGCGGCGCGTAAGCAACTTCCACACCAGCGAGAAGCCCCAGGAGGCTGAGCCACCAGCGTGGCGGCACAACGTCTCAGTCCGAGCGGCTCGGGCGCGCTTTTTTCGGTCGATGCCGCCCAAGGGCTCGTGGCCATGCACACGTACTCACACGCTCCGGCCTTTCGCGGCGCCGCGCGCGCCTTTGCAGGAGAAGGAGCTCTTTCTGCGCCAGCTCCGCCAGATGGACCTGCACGACCCGGTGATACGCAGCATGGCCTCCGAGCAGGTCAAGGTGCGCACGCGCCGCCGCGCCACGCCGCGCCGGTGCTGAGCACAGCGGCTTTTGGCAGGCGGCTTGCATGCCAATGCCGGCTTCGACGGCGCATTGGGAGTTTGTCGCAGCTGAGAAGTACGCCCAGTGGGCGGCACCGCTGCCCGTGGCAGGGGCGGCGACTGCCACAGCCTCCTGCTGGCAGCGCGCGCCAGAGTGTTAAGCCTACCGAAGTCCCCTCGGCTTTCAATCCCCAGAGGTTGCAGTTACCCGCCGCGCTGACCGACACCTTGCTGGCCACCACACCACGGTGACTGACCGCCCCGCACATGTGACCCGCGCCGCTGCCACCGCCTGCAGTGGACGACGATAACACGCACGTGTGGCGAGCTCAGCGTGTCGCGCGCCATTGGAGACCGCGACTTCAAGGGCTTCACCAAGCGCAGGTGCGCGTCCTCTTACCTTACCCGCCGTGCTGCGTGGCACAGCGGGTGGGCCCCGGGCGCCCTTGCCCCGCAGCCAGCCGCCGCCACAAGGGTGGGGCGGGCCGCTGCCACGTTGCCGGCGTTGCGAGACTGTGTCGGGGGGCGTTGCGGTTTGACAGAGCTGTGCTGACTGCACTGCCGTCGCCAAGTTTGATTGGGCCGCCTCGTGTTATCACTAGCGCGTGTGTGGTAACTAACACAAGACGAAGAAATTTCTGTTAACGTCACATCCATTCAACTGCACGCACCTCCTGCCAAGTTCCGCCGGTGATACGCCCCCCTTTATCCACCTTTTTCCGGCCTAATCAACGGGCCGGCTTGAGCAACGTCAGTTGCGACACTCATGTGTGACGCGCCCGCTGTGCATCACTGGGGCGCGGCACCGCACGTGCACGCGCCCTGCCAGGTGGACGAGTCACTGGTGCACCACAGCACATCAGCTACAGGCGGGCCGCTGCCCATGCACGCGCCCACGCAGCTGGCGGCCGTGCGCCGGGGCCGCAAGCAGGGCCTCGCGACTCAGCCTCCCGCTTCCTCTTGACGACGTGGAACTGCGCCGCGCCTGCATGAAGCGCCGCGGCCGCCGCCAATGTGCTGCCTGCTGCATGCGCCAGTCACATCTGCTGTGCGCCTCTGTGGCTGCATCGCACGTCGCTTTATTTACTGCTGTCGCGTGTCTGCCACCTGTCGCACGCTCAGGCTGGAGGCCGGCGTCAGAGGCGTGCCGCCAGAGAACCCTGCGCTCTTTAACTGGTGAGTGGTTGGCGCCGCCGCTGCTGCCAGAAAAGTAGACTGCGTGCGCTCCCCCGTGCTCTGCCGCAAAATGCCACCAGCAGCAGTGCGCTCTTGCCATGGCCACGTGGTGGTAATGGTTTTGGAGTGGCAGGCATGCCGGTGGTGCGCTTGGGGGCCTGACGTCAAGGTGAAGTTTGTGTGAAAAGCTGAAGTTTGCGTGTTGCCATTGGTGGTCCACTGACATGGGGTCATGCGCGCGCTGGTGGGGTTGCAGTTTGACCTGCGCGTGGCAGCAGTGCACTGAACGTTCACGGCTTCCATCACGCTGTTGCTGCGCTTTCTTGCCTGCATTGCTGCGCGGTCAGCCTCTGGCGGTCCTCCTGGTGCGGCTGTCTCTCAGATGCTGCACGCTGTGTCCCCTGCCGCCGCTGTACCATTTTGGCAGGCCTCAGAACCACACCGGCGAGTTCTTTGATGACATCCTCATTGCCAAACCAGACTTCCATGAGGAATGCATCACCGGTGAGCTGTAACAGCTAGTTCAGCTCTCTAAAGGAAAACCTTTTGGAACTGTGCCAGGCTATCATTCAACGTTGTAGAACTGATTATGCGGGCTAGTGTACGGAGTACTACTGTAGTATGTACATGTATGCACAGTACCTCAGTGTATACCACTGGTTATTCAGAAACACCTCAGTGTCATCCTGCTACTTGGACGAATAAGTTCTGCACTCTTTCAAACGCCAGCCAAGCTACTTCTGTGAGCATGACCCCCACGACCTTATCGCTCCTCGCTGCGCGCCTGCTGGCGCTCAGCGGTACACCACCACAGCAGCGACCACCTCACTGGCAGCAGCGCTGCCCCACTGTCTGTGCAGCAGCCACTTCCTCTGCTTTGCCCGCCCCGTGGTCGCACCGCTCGCACCGCTGTGTGTGGCGACTGCGCCGTCAGCTGCCCAGCCACCTCTGCATTCCTACTGCAACATTGCTGTGCCCTGCGGCTGCGTGCACTGCGTCAGCCAATGGCAGGCGCCGCCACCCGCTGCTGCATACTCACGGCGCCAGCGCCTTGCCTACCACCGCCCCTGCTGCCGCCGCCCCTGCTGCCGCTGCGCCTCCGCCACAGCCGAGGACCAGTTCCTGCTGCTGGCGTGTGACGGGCTGTGGGACGTGCTCACGCATGCCGACGCTGTCAAGGCAAGCGGCGACACACTAAAACCCTGTGGTGGTATGGCCATGAAAAACAAAAGTCGATCAATGTACCTCCAGGGGACGGGCCTGTTTATTTCTGTTGCATGTGCTGCTCTGCCACGCACCCACCACCGCCGGCCCGGCCAGTTTGTGGCCCACACACCACCACCACTGCCGCTGGTGTCGCCACTTTGCCACAGCTTCGGGCACATGCGCCGCCGGGGCGCCGCCCAGCGGTGGCGCCACGCCTGCTCCCACAACTCTCGCCGGTGCTGCTGCGGCTGCCGCTGCCGCTGCCAGTCCCGCTGCCCTCCGCTCCTGCTGGTGCTGGTGCTGCTGCCGCTGCACGCACCGCCCCGTGCTGCCACAAGTTGCGCCGGCGCTGCCATGGCTACCACTCACTCTGCCCTCCCTGCCGCTCCCTCCGCTGCTGCTGCCGCTGCCGCCACACACACACACACACAAACGCAGCACACGCGCGAGCTGCTGGAGCAGGGCCTGTGCGCGCAGGGCGCCGCGCAGCAGCTGTGCGAGCTCGCATCGCGCCTCGGCACGTCCGACAACGTCACCGTCATCATCGTGTCCCTGCACCACGCGCCGCCGTCGCCGCTCATGCCCGCCAGCACCGCGGCGGACGCCCCTTAGGCAGGCGCTGCTGCTGTTGCTGCTGCTGCTGCTGCTGCCGCTTCTGCTGAGCATGTATGCATGTGCTCCTGCTGAGCACAGCAGCTGGCAGAGGAGAGCAACGCTTGTGTGCGGGGCGCGCTGCATGGCGGCAGCGGCGGCGGCAGCGGCGGCGGCGGCGGCTGCATTTTTGACGTCATTTTCCCATGGTGAGTGATGGCTGGGTGCGGGTGCTGCATGCATAGGGGTGCATAACAGTGTGCCATGCGCATACTACGTAGGATGTGCGGAATGATGTACGGCGTATACAGGCCGCAGAAACGGTCTCCACCGAAACTGGTGGTAGTTAGTTTTTTTTTCATACTTGGTGCCCTTGGTGTGGTGCTGATGTCAAACAGTTACTCTGCCTTCTTTGGTGAATAAATGGTGACAAAAAGCTATGGCCGTGCTTGTAACCTCACAAGCACACACACACACCACCGCCGCCTTGCTTTTGAACTGTAAAGTCCGAGCGACTGACACTGTGTCTGGCACAGGCACATGCATATGGCACACTGCACCCCCACGCATACCCTCTTCCACACTGATGCTGCTGACTTCTGCACTCTCCTGCGCACCCCCCCCCCCTCCCCCCCTGCGCGCTGCCTCTTCTCATGCAGGCCGCTCCATGAATGCACATGGCAAGACATGTGTGTGGCTGGCTGCCGAGGCCGTGGCACATTTCCCCTTTCGCGACTGCTTCCCCTTGGCTGCAAGGGCCGACGAGCCTGCGCATGTGTGCGCAGCAGCAGGCACAGGACTGTAAAGAGTAGAGGCGGCCGCGGTAGTGCCCGGCCTGTACAGGCGCTGCGCGCCGAGCTTCCGCCAGTGAACACATGTGTCGGCAGCACAAGCCGCCGTCATGCGTGGGGGGCATAAATGCAATACAGTACTTGCGCAGTGCCTCTCTACCGTATGTTCGTGCGGTCATGTGGCGGCTGTTGTTTGGTGTGTCGTGTGCGCATCATCACAGTGTGCTTGTTTGCACTTTGGCAGGGAGCGATTTTACACTTGAGCAGTTGTTGACAAAGTGAAAGAAACGTAAGAAGTTGCTCCTACCAACCCGCGCCCCGCGCCCCCCCCCCCTTCGGTGAAGCATGTCCGACAAGCTACAGCCCCGCCGGGTGTTTCTTACTCCCCACTTCTTCGTCTTTCCAGTCTTTTGAATTCGGGCTCTTTAAAGGCAAGTTCGCAGGGAGGGCTGAACCTGTGCTGTGCTGCAACTTGCTGCGACTGCCGACAATTCAGAGAGACTGACACCGACAGGCGCGCTGCTCCAGCGTGCCACGGCCCTGCAGGGCTGTCCAGGCCTTTTAGGTGAGTGCATGTCCAAGCGCATGGTGTACATGTCTGCTGCTGCACCAGCTTAGGCAGCTGTGCTGCCCTGCAGGCCTGACTGCATCCAGGCAGTGACTCGTGTCCGGACACCACTTTCCGAAGAAGTGCTCACTGTACTGCGGCCAAGCGGGCACACCAGCTGGTGCGATGGCGTGCCTGGCAAGTGACCTGCGGCGGCAGGCGGCATTGTGGCGCCCTGGTGCACTGTAGGTTTGACGACTGCAGCAGCCACCGCCGCTTTTGGCACGGGCACCGGTCCAAGGCCCAAGTGACTCCCCCTTGGCTTCAGCAGTAGCCGAGCCGACAGGCAAACCGAGAGGTCCGCACAGCGCAGGCAGCTGCAGCCACCCATGCTGCCCCCTGCTCTGCCAGCCTCCCAGCCCGCATAGCTGCAGCACACTGCTGCTGCACCTGCCCACTCCACCCACCCCTGGCACCCTAGCAGCACCCGCTCCAACAGTTTCAAAACCAGTGTCGCTGCGCCCCAGTTCTTCGCTCAGTTCAGCAGAGCTGCCTGCACGCACCTGCCTCCCAGGTGCTCCCGGCCACGTCCGGCGGGAGCGGCTGCTGGCGGCCGCGGCAGGCGCAGCAGCGTGGAAGGCGCAGCAAGAGCGTGGGCACACACGCTGCCAGGGGAGGCGAAATGGCTGCTGCTGTGAGGAAGCAGGTCACGCACGCGGAGCCCCCGGAGCGGCAACATGTGAGAGGAGACTCAGCAGAGGTGCGTGGCTCTCTCCCTGTGGCTGCCGCTGCTGCTGGGCAGGCACACTGCGCCAGCCGTGCTGAAGCAGCCGCTGCCAGTGAGCCAGGTGCTGGCAGCGCCCACACAGCAGGTGCGATGTGTGCCCCATGACACCACCTGCTGGGACCGGCTTCGGTGCTGCACCGGGGCTGGCCCGGCGAGCTCTGCACGCGCGAGAGCTGCACTGCAGAGTGCGTGGTGGCTGGGCCATGAAGAGGGGTGCTGCCCGACGGCAATAGCACTGCTGTTACCACTGCTGTGCACACACATGGTGCAGCGCATTTGCGTGGAACTTGCGCGGTGGGCTGCATCCAAGGTCCTTGCAGGTCCAGGCTGGGCACGCCGGCACCGCTTGAGCGTCGAAGTCACAGGAAAATAGATGGCAGGTGATGTGCCGCCGCGCGAGCAGCAGGTGTGCGTGTGTCCATAGCAGACGCACGCGCGCTAGCACCCACCATCTGGCAAGCACAACCTGGCAGCATGCCGGTGCCATTCAGAGCATAACACGCTGCTCAGCGCTGCCGGCACCCGCAGCTCACCCTCTCCCACCCTTGCACCAGCCTCCGCATGCACACCCCAGCATCCACCACCGCCACCACCCAGTGCCGCCACGCACACACCCCCGCCCTCCCCCCCAACCGGTGAGCAAAGAATGCAGAGCTCCTTCCGCTGACCGCGGCGGCAAACGCCGTGTTTGTGTGTGTGTGTGTGTGTGTGTGTGTGTGTGCACACGGCTCAGGTGCAGGCGCAGCACCAGCAGGCGCAGGCGGACGTGCTGCTGGCGGTGCGGCGGCTGGTGGTGGGGTCGTCGGGGCCGTTTCGCGCGGAGCTGTCAGCGCAGGTGGCGTGCGTGGTGACCACGGACGTGCGCAGCCCGCGGTCGACACGCCACCTGCAGTCCCTCTTCCACACGTGAGCTGCGGCCGCTGAGCAGAAAACCCTAATCAAAGTACTTCAAAAGTAGTTCATGCTACCGAAGTACTGTGCATACTTCTTATAGTACTCAAGTATACTCCTAATGTACTGCAGTAATGGTGCACGTAAAGAGAGTGCATGTCTTTGTACATGCGCGGTGCAAAGTGGGCACGGCGCATGTGCCGGTGCGGCCGCCTGCAGCCCCTCTTCCAAACATGAGACACGTCTGAGACGCAGCGCGGGGGCGCTGAGCAGCAAAGCTTTTTTGCGTGAATGCCGCTGAAGTATATGCAGTAGTGGTACAGCTGAAGGAAGTACACGCATGTGGCATGCATGGTGCGCGGTCGGCGCGCCACCTGCAGTCCTTGTTCCACACGTGCGCCGCGGCCGCTGAGCAGCAAACCGTATGTAAAGTACTTGAAGCATGCGCTACGGAAGTACTACTGGTGTATGTGCACCGCAGTAGTGATGCACTTTAAGGAAGTACATGTCTATGTACTGGCGGTGCACCTGCCGTCCCTCTTCCACACGCGAGCTGCGGCCGCTGAGCAGCAGACCGTATTTAAAGTGTATGCTACTGATGTACTGTGCATACATGTACTTCTTACAACAGAAGTACTCGAATTTACATACATACTTGTACCTAGGTGCAATCTGGGCACGGCGAGCGGTGCCGATGCGCCCGCCCGCAGTCCCTCTTCCACACGTGAGCGGCGGTCGCTGAGCAACAAACCCTATTTCAAATATACGCCACTGAAGTACTACTACTACTTGGCGCCCTGGCAGACGACCTGCACTGGCAGGTCGAGCCCTACCCTATTTAATATCTATGCTACTAGTCTGCCGGCGGCCCAGGCGTGCCCGCTAGCACTTTTTGTGTTTACGTTCACACTTCTAAGTATAAATTTCTTCAAAAGCAGTTATAATTGCCATGCTTGCATACGTGTCGCGCTTTATAAGCGCAAACTTTTATGAAGGGGGGCGTGCCCTGGTGAGACATTGCGTGCACATGCACTGCCGGGCATTTGCCGTGGCCACCGGTGCACGTGCTGGCATGCATGACATGGGTCTTGCACGCCTACAAGTGCAAATACATGAAACCGCTGAAGTACTGTGTATATATACCCCCTTGCACGGGTCCGCCCAGGGTGACGGCCCCTACCGGTGAGGAGACCTAGAGTTTATCGCTCCTAGATGAGTTTTCATAGACTGCAGTAGTGGTGCACTTTAAGGGAGTGCATGTCTATGTACCTGCGGTGCATAGCGGGCACGGCGCAGTGTGCGGATGTGCCCACCTGCAGTCCCTTTGCACGTGAGAGACGCCAGCGCACGCAGGTCCGCCGCCACTGAACAGCAGACACAAAAATAGCACTTCAATGAGTGTGCACATCACATACCGGTACTTGAACGCTCGCATGTGCACAGTCGGTGCAATGTGGGCACGGTGGGCGGTGCCGACGCGCCACCTGCAGTCCCTCTTGCACATGCTGAGCAGCAAACCGTATTTAAATCTATTGTACTGAAGCACTGTGTGGCACAGTATGTATGCACTTCGGAAGTACTAGACAGAGGTGGTACACTAGGGAGGAAGCACATGTCCACGTACTACTAGTACATGCTGTGCGTCACGGGCGCGGGCGCGGTGTGCCGCTGCGGCCCCTGCAGTCCCTGCCGCACACGCGAGTGACTGACGTGCAGCGCCGCTGAGCAGGAAACCTCATTTATGCATCAAAGCTGACCCACAGCGTCGCCTGGGCCCAGCAGCTTTTTTATGTGTCAAGGTATATCTGCAGCTACACGCGTGCTTATTCATCAAGTGCAGTGAATGTGGGCACGGTGGCAGTGCGCCGGCGCGCGACGGTGCTGTCCCTCTTCCATGCGCGAGACGCGGTCGCGCAGCACGCCGCCGCTGTTACCTTACTTACTTGCAGTTTACAAGTTACAGCTTCACGAAGTGTTTGAAAGTACACGCTCACTTAGTTTATCCAATGCAGTGAATGTGAGCACGGTGGAGTGCGCCGATGCGCGGCCCGCAGCCCTTCTCCGCTCGTGAGACTGCGTGCAGCAGGCGTGCGTGTGTCCGCAGACGCTGAGCAGCAAAAAAAGTTTGTACTTCTGAGGTGTACACTTGTAGGTACATGCCTACTATAGAGCTGCCGGCGGCTCAGGCCTGCCGCTAGCACTTCCAGTAATCATATACACACACTGCCGGGCTTTTGCCATGGCCACCAGTGGGCGTGCAGGCATGCGTGACATGGGCTCTTGCATCCCCACCAGTGCAAATCAATAAAATCACTGTAGAGCTACGTATGCCACATACAGTGCAGTGGGGCGTGCCGATGTTTTTGGTTTGGTTTCACAACTTCTTCATTAACGAAGTGCGTGTCCACTTCTGCCCGCAATCCGCTCATCCACGCCAGCGCACCACATCACACCACAAACCACTCACACCAGTCGCTGCTGCCTCCCCGGCGCCCCGCAGCTCTGGCGGCAGCGCCGGCAGGGAGATGGGAGCGGGGGGGGGGGCAGGGCAGCTGAGCCCGCGCGGCAGCAACTACTCCAACTCAAACTTCGACTCGGAGGCGGAGGTTGTGGATGTGGGCTCGGAGGACCTGGGCGCGCTCGCGCTGTCGGGCCACAGGCAAGTCTCCTTGTAGTGTTGTGGTGACATCTGCGCTGCGCCCGTGTGCTGACTTGTGTACTTCTGGAAGTGTGCCATGTACTTCACAAGCATGTACGTGTGCCAAAGTAGGTTATACGTGTATGCATATGTTGTACCAGCCTCCCACGAAGTAGCATACAGTGTTGATTTTTTACCCGCCGGCGTGCGGCCTGACACAGCAACAAGCAGCAGCGGCGCTTCAATACTTTGTGAAAAAAAAATTTGACGTGGCCTGCACCGTTTATCAGGCACACTTGCCGCGCCAAATTGGCAGTCGCGGGTACTGCACTGTTATTTAAATTTTTTGTGCTGATGAGGAAAGCGTTGACTTGGAGGCACAGGTGGTTGATGTTTTTTGGGCCTGGAGGAGCTGGCAGCGGTTCCTTGACACTATAAATTTTCGAAGTTTACATATCTGCATGGTCATGTCTCATGACAAACCGCGTATACTCCTAGTAGTACATGTGCACCCATACTTCCAAGTACGTCTGAACTACAGCAAATATCTATGCCCCGAAAAGCGATATATGGTGGATATCGTGTACACCTATTTGAAGTGTGTTCGTTAGTACATGTATGAGTGTGCCTCATAAATGCCCTACCTATTACTTCAAACTTGCAGAGCTTGTTATCCGTTGCACTGTAACTTCTAAAAAATAAATGACAAAAAAAAGTTTTACGGCGTACAATGAAAACTGCGTAGTCCGTGACCTACAGTACCGCTATGGATATACCGTGCACGGTGTATCCGAGATGCACTGTACATGTATCAAACTGTAGACTAACAGCAGGTAGTGTACAACACCTACTTCAGAAGTATAGTATAGTTCAGTTTTGCGGTTCCCAAGCACAGGCAGGCGCAAGTTTGAAATGGTGCAAGTAGACAAGCTGTAGGTTGTGCACGAGAGAGCAGAAAACCATATGCTTGCCTGTGCAACACCATGCATGGGTGCATGCGCACGCACACGCGCAACCAGTGCCACGCAGCACTGCAGTACCCAAAATACGGTGGCATCGCAGGGGCAGGGGGGTGGCCACTGACGCGGCACTTGGTCATCTGCTGGGGAGCCCGAAAGACCGTACTCCTGCATGCCTTACCACATACTTCCAGTACAAAGCACATACTTCAAAGTATATACTACTAGTACCTATATTAGTATATATACATACGTGAATGTATACACAACACATGCATGTACTGCGCATCAGTATTTATACTGTGCGTTGCTTGGGGCATTGTGGGGGCCATGTGCACGATAGCGTTCCCCTTGCTTTGGCAGCTAGAGCCAGCAGAGAGGCAGAGTGGCAAGGTCTGCACGGTTGTGGGACCCGCCGCGGGTCCACCGCGGGTCCACCGCAGGTCCGGTGGGTCCCGCACCCGTGCAGATCTTGCCACTCTGCCTCTCTGTTGGCTCTAGCTGCCAAAGCAGGGGGAAACTTAGCGTGCGCATGGTGAGGTACTCCGCAGTGGCTCAGCCCTGCATCGGGGATGGGGACGCAGCAGTCTCCTCCGTCCCCCTATGGCCCCCCCGCACCACTGGTTGTTTGGTGGTCTGCGTGGTAAAAATAGCTTGGGCAGGTGTGCGGCGGACAGTACCTGGGTGTGGCAACGTCTGGGGTGTGGGCGAGTTCTGGGACAGTCCCAGGAAAGGAAGATTGTGTCAGGTGACAGTGGCAGCTCAGCGCAGTGTGAGGACAGCAGAAATTGCACATTGCAGGGATTTGCTCTGAACGAGCCCCGGTGTCTCTGGTATCTGTTTGCATCTTGTGGACCGTGCACTTACTATATGGTCAAAAGTAAGTTGTCACGTACTGTGGTAGCACTTCAGCAATACTTTGGTAAATGGTTTTGGTTCTTCCAAAAACAGTTTGGCCCCCTCCCCCCATGTCCGCGATAGTGGATGCTCTCATAATTCGCTGTTGACATTTTCTGACTGGCCCCCAAAGTACCCTACCCAATGCATCGTTGGGATACAGCAAAGGTTACTTACCCTGCGGGTTACTTTTCAGAGACGAACCGGCACACTGTTAACCAGCACATGCTGTAGCAGACTAAGCTGCCAGTAAAACTATGTGGCATCAACCCCCCCCCCCCCCCCCCCCCCCCCCCCCCCCCCCCCCCCCCCCCCCCCACCACTTCTTGTGCACCCAGCGGGTGTGAGCGTGCGCGCCACCAGCACACCCACCTTCCTCACACGCGCACAGCACCCCGTCCCCCCTCCCCCCCTCCCCGCCGCAGCAGCCGCGCATCCCACGACCTCTCCCCCGCGCCGCGCCGCCACTTTGCACGCGCCGAGTCCAACGCCTCCTCGACCTCGTCCCTCGGCGCTTCCTCCAGAGACGGCGCCGCCGCCACCGCCGCCGCCACTGCCGCCGCCACTGCGGACGGCGGCGGCCCCGCCGGCAGGCGCCGC